>JASXTE010000007.1:16432500-16667500 GCA_030280995.1 Hemileia vastatrix
TATGCATAAAAATATGCATAGTGATTATGCATAAAAAATATGCATATTGAATATGCATAAAAATATGCATATTGAATATGCATTAAAAATATGCATATTGAATATGCAAAAAAAAGGTGCATATACGTATATGAATAAAATACATTAATATGCATATAAATCTTTATAATGAATATGCATATGAATATGCATAAATATGCATAATGATTGAAAAATGCAAAAAAATGATGCTTAACAAGTATATTTTATGCATAAATAGAAATATGCAATATGAATTCATATTGCATACAGATAACACTGGCAAACCATTTTGACCAAAACTCATACTAAATTTTCATTCTGGACTAAAGGTGTGAGGGAAGGAAGAAAAACAGTCCGACGTTAGAAAAATGCTACATGCACTCATTTTGTAGCAGAGCAAATGAGAAGTGCTGAATTATGGTTGGTGCCCATAATTTAGTATGATATCATAATTTTATTTAATTATTTTCAATATTGAAAAGACTTTAGGTCGGTTGGTATGGATCTAGCTGTGCCAGGGTCTAATCTAATTAATTTAACAATTTCTTAATAATTAACGGGCTTTAATACAAAAACAGGTTGTATTTTTTGTGGGATATTGGATATGATAAGGTCTTTTTTAAAAAAAACTTATATTGTTTAAAAATATTCCTGAATCAGATGTGGGATAATCACTACAAAAAATTGTAGTACTGTGGGCAATAAAATATATGCACAAGCAGTAAAGAAAGGACCAAGTGAACCCTTTTTGTGCAGTGGGAATCATTAGAGTGGAATTGTGGATGAAAAATATAATTCATTATTACCATTTTATTTAATCAAAAAATTTATAATATTAAAAAGAACTATTGATTAATTGGTATTTGACCTTTGTGCCTCACTCATATTTATCATTTGATTGATTTTGGTCACCATTATGTTATTAATATTATAAGTATAGCAAAAACTCGTGTGCCAAATGCATACCGGGTGATGTTACACCTTTTATAATATTATTAAATAAAGGTAAAAAAATATGAAAATGATTTGTTTTACAAAAAATAAATTGATATCCAAAAGCAATATGAGGGATAAAAAGGTAAAATTAAAGGGATCAAATATGAAATAAAAAATTAAAGTGAAATTCCTCCCATCAAGAGCAAGTAGACATGATGGGGTGAACGCCCACCAGTGGCACTAAACTTGGACTATAATTTCTTTTTTATAAAAATAAAAAAAAATCCACTGGAGCTTTACCAAAACTTCAGGATGACAATTTTGCCATATCAAACAACTTCTAGTGCAATTATTGAAGAAAAATTCATCTTCATTGAAAAAGAGAGAATTGATCACATCAGACTGCATGTGACCAAAAGTGTCCAGCACAAGTTCGGCCGAACTTGTGCTGGACACTTTTATGATGGAGGTTAGCTAGGGTGGAATTTTTCTTCAGTTCATCTGGTATTTCTTATAAACATGTCCACTGGTATTTGATCTTTGTGCCTCACTCATATTTATCATTTGATTGATTTTTTGTCACCATTATGTTTTAATATTATAAGTATAGCAAAAACTTGTATGCCAAATGCATACTGGGTGATGTTACACCTTTTATAATATTATTAAATAAAGGTAAAAAATATGAAAATGATTTGTTTTACAAAAAATAAATTGATATACAAAAGCAATATGAGGGATAAAAAGGTAAAATTAAAGGAATCAAATATGAAATAAAAAATTAAAATAAATATACTGCCATGAAGAGCAAGTAGACATGTTGGGGCAAATGTCCACCAGTGAGGCTAAACTTGGACTATAATTGCTTTTTTGAAAAACAAAAAAGTGCCAATCTGAGGTTTAAAAAAACTTCAGCATAACAATTTAGCCATATCAAACAACTTCTAGTTCAATGATTGAGAGAGAATTGATCACACCAGACTGCATGTGACAAACAGTGTCCAGCACAAGTTCGGCTGAACTTGTGCTCGACACATTTATGACGGAGAGTAGCTAAGGTAGAATTTTTCATCAGTTAATCTGGTATTTCTTATAAACATGTCCATTGGTACTTGATCTTTGTGCCTCACTCATATATATCATTTGATTAATTTATTGTCACCATTATATTATTAATATTATAAGTATAGCAAAAACTCGTGTGCCAAATGCATACCGGGTGATGTTACACCTTTTATAATATTATTAAATAAAGGTAAAAAAATATGAAAATAATTTGTTTTACAAAAAATAAATTGATATACAAAAACAATATGAGGGATAAAAAGGTAAAATTAATCTCAAAGAGATCAATTATGAAAAACAAAATACTAGTAAAATTCTTGCTCTCAAGAGCCAGTAGAAGTGTTGAAAAAAATGGGAGCCATCAGGGCTAAATTGTAATAAGTGACCTTTTTTTTAAAGATAAAAAATTATACACCTGAGGTTGAGAAGAACAACAGGTGGATGATTCAGCTAAACAAAACTGCTTGTAGTGAAGTTTAATAAAAAAATGTTTTTTTGTTGCCATATAGAGAATTGATCCCATCTGACTGCATGTGACTAAAAGTGTCCAGCACAAGTTTGGCCAAACTTGTGCTGGACACTTTTATGATGGAGAGTAGCTTGGGTTGAAATTTTCTTCAGTTCCTTCATCTTGTATTTCTCATAAACATGTCTACTGGTATTTGATCAGTCTGTATCTTTTATATTTATCATCTGATTAATATTTTATAACCATTATATTATTAATGTTATTAGTATAGCAAAAACTTGTGTGCCAAATGCATACCATGTGAAGTTATACCTTCAATAATTTTTTAAAATAGATGTAAATAAATATGGAAAGGAATAGTTTTACAAAAATTAAATTGAAATTTAAAAGTAAAAAGAGGAATAAAAGAGTAAAATAAAAGTCAAAGAATTAAAATACGAAAAAAATACTGGTAAAATTCCTGCTATCAAGAGCCAGTAGAGGTGTTAAAGCAAATGGGAGCCATCAGGGCTTAATTGTAATAAGTGACCTTTTCTTTAAAGATAAAAAATTATACACCTGATATTGGGCAGAACAGCAGGTGGATGATTCAGCTAAACCAAACTACTTCTAGTGAAATTTGATAAAAAAAATTTTTTGTTGCCATACAGAGAATTGATACCATCTGACTGCACATGACCAAAAGTGTCCAGCACAAGTTTTTCCGAACTTGTGCTGGACACTTCTATGATGGAGAGCGGCTGGGGTAGAATTTTTTTTCAGTTCATCTGGTATTTCTTACATACATGTCTACTGGTATTTTATCTTTGTGCCTCACTCATACATATTGTTTGATTAATTTTTTGTCTTAATTATATTATTAATTATATAAGTATAGCAAAAAATCGTGTGCCAAATGCATACTGAGTGATGTTACACATTTTATAATATTATTAAAAAAATGTATAAAAATATTAAAATAATTTATTTTAAAATTTATTAATTGATATCCAAGAGCAATATGAGGAATAAAAAATTAATTTAAAGCGATCAAATATGAAAAAAGAAATCCAAGTATTATTGCTAATATCAAAGGCCAGTAGAGATGTTGAAGCAAATGAGAGCCGTCAGGGATAAATTGTACTTAATTGATTGTTTTTTAAAGATAAAAAATTGTTTACCTGTGGTTTGGATGAACTCTAGGTGGATAATTCAGCTATATCAAACTACATCTAGTGAAGTTTCTTATCAAATAATTTTTTTCATTTCAATAGAGAGAATTGATCCCATCTGACTGCACCTGACCAAAAGTGTCCAGCACAAGTTCGGCCGAACTTGTGCTGGACACTTTTATGATGGAGAGTAGCTAGGGTGCAGGTCTTCTTCAGTGCAACTGTTATTTTTTTAAAACATGTCAAATGGTATTTGATCTTTCTGTGTTATTCATATTTTATTATCTGATTAATTTTTTGTCATTAGAATATTATTAATTTTATTAGTACAGAAAAAACTTGTGCGCCAAATGCATGCCATGTTATATTAAACCTTTTATAATATTATTAAAAAATGTTAAAAAAATATGAAAATGATTTCTTTTCCAAAATTATAAATTAATATCCAAATGTAACATGAGTGATAAAAAAGTAAAGTAAAAGAGATCAAATATGAAAAAGAAAAATTCAAGAAAAATTCCTGCCTTCAAGAGCCAGTAGAGGTGTTGAAACAAATGGGTGCCATCAGGGATAAATTTGATAAAATTTAATTTTTTTTAAAGATAAAAAATTTTTCACCTGAGGTTTGGAAAAACTCAAGGTGGATAATTCAGCCATACCAAACTACTTCTAATGTAATTATTTAGAATTTTTTTTAATTTAATTTCCACAGAGAGAATTGATCCCATCTGACTGCACCTGAACAAAAGTGTCCAGCACAAGTTCGGCCGAACTTGTGCTGGACAATTTTATGATGGAGAGTAGCTAGGGTGGAAGTGTTTCTCAGTACATCAGTTTTTTGTTTTTCACATTTCTATTGGGTTTTTAACTTTTTTTTATCATTCATATTTATCTTATAACTAATTTTTTGTCACCATTTATATTATTAATGTTTCTAGTATAGCAAAAACCTGCATGCCAAATGCAAAATTGGTGATGTTACAACTTTAATAATATTATTATATAAAGTTAAAAAAATATGAATATGTTTAGTTTTTAAAAAAATAAATTGATATTTAAAATTAAAAAGAGTAATAGAAAAGTAAAATGAAAATAAATGGGATCAAATACAAAATAAAAAATACAAGTAAAATTTTTACTATCAAGAGCCAGAAGTGGTGTTGGGACAGTTGGGGACCCCTAGGTCAAGACTTGGTCTAAACTTACTTTTATGTATAGCTAACAAATTTTGAACTGAGGTTTGGACAGACATCCAGGGGACAATTTTACAATATTAAACATTCTTTACTTCAATAATTGAGTGAAATATCATTTTTTATTGCCATAGAGAGAATTTATCTCATATGACTTCATGCAACCAAAAGTGTCCAGCACAAGTTTGGCCGAACTTGTGCTGGACACTTTTATAATTGAGAGTAGGCATACAGCAAATCTTCTTAAACTCAAAAGGGATTTCTTATAAATATTTACACTGGAATTTGATCTTTCTGTGTCATTTAAATTTACCATTTGATTAATTTTTTGTCATCATTATATTGTTAACGTTATTACTATAGTAATAACTTGTGTGAAAAATACATACCAGGTGGTTTTCCACCTTTAATCATATATTATTAAATAAAGGTATAAGAGTATGAAAATTATTTATTTTAAAAATTAAAAATTGATATCCAAAGCAATATGAGCAATAAAAAAGTAAAAGAAAAGGGATAAAATAAGAAAAAAAAATCTAAGGAAAATTCCCACTATTAATAACAAGTAGAGGTGTTAGATCAAATGTGCACCACCAGGGCTAAACTTGCACTATATTTTCTTTTTTGTTTAACCAAAGAAAGTGTACAGATGAGTTTTGAAAATTCATCAGGAGGACATTTTGGCAATATCAAACTACTTATTGTGCAATTATTGAGCAAAATGTCATTTTCATTTCCATAGAGTAATTTATCCCATCTGACTGCATGCAACCAAAAGTGTCCAGCACAAGTTCGGCCGAACTTATGCTGGACACTTTTATGATGGTGATTATCTAGGGTGCAGGTCTTCTTCAGTTCATCAGGTATTCCTTATAAACAAATCCACTTGTATATGATCTTTCTGTGTCATTCATATTTATCATTTGATTCATTGTTTTTCACCATTATAATATTAATGTTATTAGTATTGAAAAAATTTGTAAGCCAAATGCCTACTGGGAGATGCTACATCTTTCATAATCTTATTAAATAAAAGTAAAAAAAATATGAAAATTATTAGTTTTACAATAAATAAATTGATATTTGAAAGCAAGAACAGGAATAAAAAAGTAAAATAAAAGTGATTAAATATGAAATTAAACATTCAAATAAAATTTCTGCCATCAAAGATAATTTGAGTTTTCAGACCAAATTTGCACCACCAGTTCTAGATTTGGAATATTTTTTCTTTTTTTTAAAATTAATAAAAGTGTCCACCTGATGTTTTCCAAAAAATCAGGAGGATAGTATAGCAGTATAAAGCTACTTCTTGTGCAATGATTGAGCAAAAATTCATTTTAACTTCCATTGAGTAAATTTATCCCATCTGACTGCATGCAACCAAAAGTGTCCAGCACAAGCTCAGCTGAAATTGTGCTGGACACTTTTATGATGGAGAGTAGCTAGGGTGCAAGTCTTCTTCAGTTAATCTTATATTCATTTTAAAAATGTCTATGGGTATTTGATCTTTCTGTGTCATCCATATTTATTATTTGATTATTTTTTAGTCACCATTATATTATTAATGTTTTTAGTATAGCAAAAAAATGTGTAATGAATGTACACTGGATGATTTTACAACTTTAATAATATAATATAATAAATATAAAAAAATGTGAAAGTTATCAGTTTTACCAAAATAAAATTGATATTTAAAAGCTAAAGGATAAATAAAAGGGTAAGATTAAAATTAAAGAGATCAAACATGAAATAAAGATATTAAGTATAATTTATGCTATCATGAGCCAGTAGAGGCTTCAGAAAAAATGGGCACCATCATAGATTAACATGGATCAAATTTACTTTTTACCAAAGGAAAAAATTGTCTACCTTAGGTTTGAAAAAACTTCCAGGGGACAATTTTTCTATGTAAAACTACTTTCAGTGCGATGATGGAGTGATAATTCAGTCTTATTTCCATAAAAGGAATTGATTGCGTCTGACGGCATGCAACCAAAAGTGTCCATCACAATTTTGGCAAAACTTGTGCTGGACACTTTTATCATGAAGAGTATCCAGGGTGCAAGTCATTTTTAATCATCTGAAATTTCTTATAAACATTTCCACTGTTATTAAATCGTTGTGCCTCACTCATATTTATCAATTGATTAATTTTTTGTCACCATTATATTATTAATATTATCAGTATAGCAAAAAATTGTGTGCCAAATGAATACTGGGTGATGTTACACCTTTTATAATATTATTAAATAAAGGTGAAAAAATATGAAAATGATTTATTTTACAAAAAATAAACTTCTATCCAAAAGAAATATGAGAGGAATAAAGTAAAATAAAAGAAATCAAAGATAAAAATTAAAATCCAAGTTAAATTCCTGCCATAAACAGAAAAAAGAGATGTTGAATTAAATTAGAACAATCAGGGCTAAACTTGCACTAAATTTTCTTTTTTCTAAAAATAAAAAAAAAATCCACTTGAGATTTACCAAAGCTTCAGCATGAAAATTTTGCCATATCAAACTACTTCTAGTGTAATTTTATATCAAAAATTTATCTTCATTTCCATAGAGAGAATTGCTCCCATCTGACTGCACCTGACCATAAGTGTCCAGCACAAGTTCGGCCGAACTTGTGCTGGACACTTTTTTAATGTAGAGTAGCTAGGGTAGAATTTTTCTTCAGTTCACCTAGTATTTCTTACAAACATGTCTACTGGTATTTTATATTTGTTCCTCACTCATTAATATCATTTGATTAATTTTTGGTCGCCATTATATTATTAATTTTATAAGTATAGAAAAAACTCATGTTCCAAATGCATACCAGGTGATTTTATGCCATTTATAATATTATTAAATAAATGTATAAAAATATGAAAATAATTTATTATAAAGATTATTAATTTATATCCAAAAGCAATATTAGGAATAAAAAATTAAGTTAAAGGGATCAAATATGAAAAAAGAAATCCAAGTAATATTCCTACTATCAAAGGCCAGTAGAGGTGTTGAAGCAAATGAGAGCCATCAGGGATAAATTGTACTAAATTGACTTTTTTTCAAAGATAAAAAATTGTGCACCTGTGGTTTGGATGAAATCTAGGTAGAAAATTTGGCTATGTAAAACTACTTCTAGTGAAGTTTTTTATCCAAAAAGTTTTTTTCATTGCCATAGCGAGAATTGATCTCATATGACTGCAACTGACCAAAAGTGTCCAGAACAAGTTCGGCCGAACTTGTGCTGGACACTTTTTTGATGGTGAGTATCTAGGGTGCAGCTCTTCTTCAGTGCAACTGGTATTTTTTTAAAACATATCCACTGGTATTTGATCTTTCTGTTTTATTAATATTTTATCATTTGATCAATTTTTTGTTACCAGTATATTATTATTTTTATTAGTATAGCAAAAGACATGTGCCAAATTCTTACAGGGTGATGTTAAACCTTTAATAATTCTATTAAATACAGGTAAAAAATTATGAAAATGATTTTTTTTACATAAAATTAATTGATATCTAAAAGAAAAAAAGGGATAAAAAGAAATAGGTTGAATAATAGGGATTTTATATGAAATTCAAAATTCAAGCTAAATGCCTACTTTCAAGGCTCAGAAGAGGTGTTGGATAAAATGGGCATCATCAGGAATAAAATTTTACTTAATTTGATTTTTTGAAAAACTAAATGAAGTTTTTAACTGATTTTTTTCCAATATTTAGTTGGACACTTTATCTATATCAAATTACTTCTAGTACCATGATTGACCAAATTAAATCCTCATTCCCATATGCAGAATTGATCCCATATGGCTGGACCAGGCCAAAGGTGTCAACCACAAGTTTGAGAATTCTTCTGGTGGACACTTTTATGATGGACAGTAGTAGGGTGCAAGTCTTCTTTAGTTAATCTAGTATTCCTCATAAACATTTCCAACTTATTTTTGGCCAAAAATCAGGTGGAAAGTTTTTCCATATAAAATTACTTCTAATGCCATGATTGACTAAAAATTGATTCTCATTGCCATATAGAGAGTTGATCCCATATGACTGGATCTGGAAAAAGTGTCACCACAATTTTTGATAAACTTAAGTTTGAAAATTTTATGATGGAAAGTAATTGCAAGTCTTCTTAATTTCATCAAGTAATCCTCATAAAAATTTCCACCTGTATTTTGGCCAAACTTCAGTTGGACACTTTGGCCATATTAAATTAATTCTAGCTCCATGTTGATAAAAAACTGATACTTATTGCCATATATAGATATTAAACCCATCAGACTGTGCCTTTCCAAAAGTGTCTACCTGAATTATGGATAAACCTCAGTTGGACACTTTTATGATGCAGAGTAGCTAGGGCAAAAGTATTCTTCAGTTAATTTAATATTCATAATAAATTTATCCTCCTGAAGTTTATCCTAACTTGAGGTGGACAATTTTGGAAAGCACCAGTTAGTCATTATCCATCAAAAAATTGTTCACCAAAATTTTGGCTAAACTTGTGGTGGACCCCTTTGATCAGCCACAGTCAGATGAGATCAACTCTTTAGATGGGAATGAGCATGATGTTTTGGTCAATAATGGAAATAGAAGTAGTGTGATGTGGTCAAATTACCCCCCTGAAGGTCAGAAAAACCACAGAAGGACACTTTTTAGCAGGTAGTAACTGAGAAAAATCCATTTATCAGAAGGAAAATCTTTTATTGGATAGATGCCAAGGTTTCATACTTGTGTATTATGGTCAGTATTAATTTTGAAAGAGTCTGTCCAATCAATTTCATTGCCCATTATGACTCATTTTGTTTTAAATGTTTCAAACTGTGTGATACAGTATTAAGGTGTCACATAGTATAATTAAGTTCTATTACGTGCCCTCCTATGATGCCTAAATTTATAATTTAATATCTTACATAATAATTTTTTTTATATAAATTCATCAATATTTTTTTTTATTATCAAATTTAATAGAGCAAGTATCCTGAATTATTATATATGCATAAGCTTAGGTTAGATCAATTTGTGCTCAATTTGTTCTCATCAGAGGACCAAAATCAAGTTCTGGAGGATCAACTTGTGCATAATTTTGAATCAGTTGATATTCTGTCTATAATCAATATGAGAATAAATGTAAATCTAACTCTAATTTACTTATGTTTATAAAGTATTCATAAACCTGGCATAATTAAGGGACACTCTAAATTTCAAGAGAGGGGATTGCTAGCAATTCACCCCTATATTTCCCGTGGTGAATGATGCTTATCTAAATCCCATTCAACTGCTAAGAACTCTAATTGAGTGGCAACATATTTCAATTCAATTTTTCTTAAGGTTCTTCAAATATAACAAATTATTACTTCTCAAACTTTTTCATTAATAATTTGTTTTTGATGAAGAGCAGCTCCAAGTCAAATAAAACTTGCATCTGTATAAAGAACAAAAGGCTTATTAAAATCTGGAAAGGCAAGGATTGGAGCTGACATTAAACATCTTTTTAATGTATTAAAAGCTCTTTGACTGTCCTCATTCCATATATAAGCCACATCTTTTCTTGTTAGTTTGATAAGTGGTAAGTCTATGACTTGATAATTTTTTATGTATTGTCTATAGTAGCCAGAAATTCCCAAAAAACTCTGTATTTCTTTTACAGAAGCTGGTGCTGACATATTTTAGATAGCAGCAACTTTTCCTTCTTCTACACAGATCTGTAAGCCAGACACAACATGACCCAGGACTTTTAAGGATTGAAACCCAAATTTACACTTTTTTAAGGATAAAGTCATGTTGATTTCATTCATTTTCTGGAAGGCTTTATTCAAGAATTGTAAATGTTCATCAAAAGTTTTAGAAAAAACTATGGTGACATCAATATAAACTATTAACCAAACTTCAATTATTTCCTGATGAAATGTGTTATCCATCACATTTTGGAATACTGAAGGGGCATTTTTAGGGTTAAAAGGCATCCTAACATATTTATAAACTCTCATATGTGTTGCAATTAGAAAAAAGTTTTGGGAAGACTGCTCAACAGGTATTTGATGATAAACTTTACTACCATCCAGACAGATTATGAATTTAGCACCTTGTAAGGTAACATGTATAGAGCTAATTCTGAGTAATGGGTAAATATCATCCACAGTATAAGTATTAAATGCTCTATAATCTCCACAAAGTCTAGCTTTATCTCTTTTATCAGAGATTAAAACTGGAGAGATGGCACAATATTTTGGTGTAACATCTACTTTTTCAATAATATTCATACTCAATAAAGTTGAGATATTATCTTCTATATCTTTTCTCTTTTTGGGAGAAGCAGGTTAAGGTTTTTTCATTATTCTAGAAGGTATTTCATCCCAATTTCAGGATAGAGAAATTTTCATTTCATCTTTAACCAAACCTAACACATAGGAACAATGAGCAAAAGCCATTGGGAAAGATGTAATTAAGGCTACTATTGAATTTTTTTGGTCATCAGTTAATTGATCACCAAAAGAAGTTGTTTAAATTTCAGACAATAATACATTCATTTCTTATGTTTGTCTACCTTGAAATTGGATCAAAGAATGACAAGATTTTAATAAGGGTGCAGAATTCTTTTTAGAAAAGGAAATTTCAAATTTTCTTTTCGAATTCATTCCCAAAGTAAAAAAATTGTTTGCAGGATCCAATTTAATGCCAAACATTGTTAAAATATCATTTCCCATGATAAACCAATTGCTTAAATTGTCATTTTTAATCAAAAGAAATTCACAAATAGCTCAGAAAAAACCATGATTATGTTGAAAGAATACAGTGGTTTTGTATTTTTCAATGGGACATAAAACAGAACCATAACCTTTCCATTTTTTAGAGGTTATAGGTAATAATTTGCATTTATAATCCTTATCTACAGAAGCAAGTGCTTTTTCAGAAACTAAACTTCCTCCAGCACCAGAGTCAAGAACAACCTCAACATTTTTAATATTAATAATAACTGGTGCTCATAAAGGTGATATTAAAATGGAACTGTCAGTAATATCTCTAATTACTTCAACATTTTCTACAAAAGATAAGTCAATATAACAATTATCAGACTAATTATCTAAATATTGGATATCCTTTTCTAAAACCAGAACTTCCAGAGACAACTCATGGTCTTAAGAGATATTGCTATGACAGTCAATGGAGGAATTCATCAAGTTCAACATGAGTATTATCAGATTCCTCATTTTTTTCACCAAAATGAATTTTCTTGTCACAAATATGTCCTTTTTGCCATAGTTTGTTACATTTAAAATAAGTATTAGTTGCATATTTCTTTGGAGAAACTGGGGCAGAGAGTCTACCAACTTTTTCCAAAAGTTTTGTGGAAGGCTTTTGTTAGTCATGATAAGATTTAACAGGATAATTCCTTGGTTCATAATTATGATTTAGTAGGACTTCATTACAGATATTTATAAAGGACAAATTATCTCTCACATTCTCAGTCCTTTCCACAATCAAAACTCTCAGATAATATGGTAATTTATAAAGAATTTTATCTCTCCAAATATCATAATCTATTTTAGGATCCATGGCTCTAAGAATTTTTGTGATTTTCATAAAGAAAACACTAGGTTTTTCAGGAGAGGAGGAAGCATATTTAGCATGCTCATATAATCTCTGCTGGGAAAGCCAGAATTTGGAATCACCAAATTGATTTTCAATCAAGGTTTTCCACTCTTTCCAAGTATAATGTTGATTTTCCAGTAAAACAGATTAATACCACATTAAAGCTACATTGGAAAAAAAAGAAATTAATTTAGGGACAATTTCTTCTTCTGGCAATTTATAAGAGTTTTTCATATTATCAATTCTCTGAAAAAAGTGTTGCCAGTCAGATGAAGAGTCACCATCAAAAGTGGGATATTAATTCAGTTTGGGCCAATTTTTCTGGCTACTTGGAAGGTCCATCTTTTGATTTGAATTATTTAAAATTAATAATTCTTGAAGTTTAGCCAGGTGCTCAGAAATTTCATTATTTACAGAATTAGCTAGTTCATGATCTTTAAAAGATTTTTTGCTACTAGAAAAAGATTTTACAGACTCATTGTCAGTTTGTTTAATGGCTGAAATATAGGGAAGAAAAGAGCTGCTCTGCTCAGGTTCCTTTACCTTGTTTTTATGCAGCTTATGGGAAGCACTTTCATCTACACCATAATGATTGATGGTTAAGGCTGGAAATTTGTCCTGTAGGTCAGACACACGGTTTCTTATCCTTGGAATATCAGCCATCTGGTGATTCATTTTTTCAAGGGATAAAACATTTCTGTCCTCAAAAACTGTGTGTTTAGTGCTTATTGCATGGAAATCATTTTTCAGCTTTTTCAACTCATTGTTTAGAGACTTAATTTCACTTTTCAATGAATAATTTTTGTCAATAAGGGGTTTTAATTCATTCAAGGATCTATGCAGATTGATATTCTTATTTTAGATAGCTCTATGGTCACTTCTTATTTGTTTCTGTTGGCTAAGAACAATATTAAAAGTTTCCTTGATTTTAAAATAAGCTGTATCTTGTACAGAAGAACTTACTTTAAAATACAAGTGCAAATTATTTAATCTATCACTCTCATGTACTAACACATCTCTAAAATGTTTGTCTTTCACAACATTAAAATCAAGTGTATCTTTCAATATCTTCTCAGAAGGTTTCTCAAGTAATGTATAGACTTCAGGGGAAACAGAATCATTATTAATTGAAAGATAAGGATTAATTAAAGAAGTAGAAGTCAAATGTAAAGTTTCATCAAATGATAGTTTTCTAATAACATAATTGGGGCTACTCATTAAAGGAAGTTGTATTTTTATGAGTTTAACTGTTCTTTCACCATGATCCACAATATTACCTGTGGAAGAAGATTTGTCATTATACATACCAACATGTTTATCAAACAAATTACTTATCATGAAAAGGGAGGAAATTTCCCCTGTGCCTTCTTTCTTCTGCCTCCATGATAAGGATGGGGTTGAGGATATGGATGGTAGGTTGGTGTCCTGGATGAGCCAGCATGTTGAGCTGCTGTTTTTTGAACATTTTGAACATTCTGTTGGTAATGGTTTATCAAGTAATCCCATTTCCACTGCTCCACCTGCAGAGTGCTTTGATTTTGAGTGAAGGAGCTGGGTCCTTGATGGGGATGAGATTGAGGCTGAGGCTGAGGCTGAGATTGAGAGGCTGGAAAAGAGGAGGTTGAACTTTTTTGAGATTTAATAACTCCTGCATCTGTGGCCAGAGTGTGTCTACTCTTGCCTTGTATTTCATACTTTCTGCCTTCAGTTCTTTTATGTGACTGGAAAGATAGTTTACTTGTTGAGTCAGAGGTATCTTTTTTATTCTTATACCCTTTAGTGGATTTTCCTGATTTATCAGAGGTTTTGCTTCTTTCAGAGGTGTTTGGTGAGGGGTTTTTTCCACTTCTCCTGCCATTTCCATGTCCTGAATTTCTTTTGTCAGCTGAATAATTTTTGTAAGTTAATTTAGAAGAACCTACAGATTCAGTGTCAATATCCAGTTCAATTTCATCCACATGTAAGTTATCCATGCTGTTAGCCAAACTACTGGACATAAAAACTGTGAACAAAGAATCAAAATGATTTTAATGATTCAAATTAGTATTTTCAAAATAAAATAAAATAAAATGATTTTTTAACAAAAAAAAGTTTAAATTTTTATTCAAAAATCAATTAATTAACAAAAAATGTAATACAAAGTATATGTAATTAAAATTGTTTATTAAGAAATACCAATAAATATTATGGGATCAACCAAAAAGGGTTTAATAAGTCAACTAAAAATAATTAATACCAAAAAATATATTGGCAATATTGGGACTTAGCACTGAGTAATATTTTGGTCAACCAATAAATTAAAAATAATTTTAATAAAAATTAATTTAATAATTTATCAAAAATTTAATGATCTTCTAGGAATAAGAGTATAACTCTATTATGTCCAACTAGGATTTAAAAATTCATAAACAATTTGAACACTTACACTCAGTGATTCAGAAATTGAGCCACAATCTCTGTTATTGCAATAAAAATTTAATAATATAAGTGAGAAGTTCAAAGGTTAACTTGCTATAGTGATTGAGAAATCACTTCAAAACTATATATTATTTAATATATTATAATCCCAAAAGTTCAAACCCAAGTTTAAAACATGGCCACGGCATAAATTTACTTTTTTGTTTTAGGTGGTCCATGTGCAATGTGGTTCATCGCAAGTTGGTCTATTGTTGTTGTCGTTTGGAAAGGCCCTCAACTGTTGGCCGGTCATCTAGAAGGAGGAGAGAAAAAGAGAAGCAAATAAAAGGAACTAGGGGAAAGGTAAGGAAATAGATAATTTAATGGAATCTAGACTTAAAAGTGTAAGAAAGTAAGAGCGAAAAAATAAAGAAATGCAACAACAAAGTTTGAGGAGTGAAACAATGGGAGGTTCAATTTATAATATTAAATTTTTTAAGTTATGTATCAGTGGGCAGCTCACAATTGGTATTATTAACAGACTTAGAGAAACTTTTAGTTATTTATATAAGATTTAAATTAGTTTTGTTATACTAATAAAAAAAGTAATAAATGTATTATATTAAAAATTTGTTCAAGTTTGAGTGTATAATATGTGGTGAGGCTACAAGGGGTTACCCAAGGTGTCAGCCAGGCTACTAGACTTATCCAGTAAAATAATTAATTATCTTACTGAGATGAAGCCATGCCTTTTAAATCCTTATTAATAATTAATTATTTATTGATTACTTATGTATTACTTACAATTAACTAGCTAAGTACATTAATTAATTTTAATAATTAACAAAAATAAATATCCCATACATTTTTACTCCCTAGAACTGTGCTCAATAAAACAATTGAGAAGGGAATAAAAATAGTATTAAAAATATAATAAAATGTAAAAAAATTCAAATTCCTTTATTAAGAAATTTAAATTTCTGTTAAAACAAAACTTTAAATTAAATGTTTTTTTCTAAGTGTGACAATCTAAGGGAACTCAGGTTTTATATCAAATAAAAATGATACCTTTTATTGACGCACCATTTAGTATATCTTTTTATATTTCACATACTCTCTTTATATCTAGTTTTTCATCTCACACCCTTTTTTTAGGTGGTGTTAACTCCATGTTTTTATCTCTCACATTTTGCCTAAAAAATGCCCTCCATTTTTGTACTTTTCAAGTCATTACATTACTTACTTATTAAAACATTTACTACACTTAAAATATTTATTAATATTTCTTATTGTTTTAGTATTTACAAATACGTAATACTAACCCATTAATTATGATAATATTTGTAAAATTTCTACCACTTATAAAGAGTAAAACTAATAAAAAGATAGAAGTATGTACCCTAAACTTTGAGATTCAAAAATCCCCTTGTTACCGCTGTTGGACTGCCATTGAAAACCTTCTAGACTTAAAAGACACCTTGACAACTGAGGCCCTTTCCGAATAGTCAACGGTGCATTGATATCTTGAAGCCAGCAACCGAGGGACCATCAACAATGAGGTGCCAATAAGGACAAGTATACAACAAAGACAACAAATGTCATCAGCCACATGACTTACTTTTTTCTGAAACTGGGAATTGAACCGCGCTTCAAAAATTAAGCTTATATATTGACAATAGTCATATATATTTGTGGTAATTATATTGATTACTATTTGTGGATCACTTTTCACTTCTCATAGTTTACATATTTTTTTACTCAGCACTCTGTAAGTGGCATTAATTTGCTCATTTTACAGGGGGAGGTGTCTGGTAAATTAGAATTTTTATTTTCCTAGTTGAAAAAGATAGAACTATTTTGTTCTTAGTCCTTGAAGTAATTAAATTAATTATACTATTTTTTTTAATTATTTCATTTGACTTTTGTCCTGATAATTAGAATTTTATATTATTGTTTCAGTTGACAAATTGTCCTAGCAGTAAATCAATAATATTATAAATTAATTAAATTAATTATATCAAATTATTTCAGTTGAAAATAAGTCCTGGTAATTAAAATTATTTCAGTTGAAAATAAGTCCTGGTAATTAAATTATTTTCAGTTGACATTAATTCCTGGTAATTAAATTCCTTCAGTTGATTTTCATCCTGATAATTATCAAAATTTAAATTATTAATTAAAAATTAATTTTATTACTTCAGTTGATTTCTTTTAATCCTGGTTATAAAATTATTTTGTATTAATAAAAATTGTGATTATTATTTCTGTTAAATTCTGTCCTGAAAATTTTTATTTATTTTTCTTTTAATAAAACAAAAATAAAACTAGTATATCTTAATATTTCCTTCTCTCATTTCAGGTTAAAATTACAATATGACTGATCAAGGTGCTTCTGCTGGACATGATGAGGAATTGGATTTATCTGATTATGATGAAGCTACTTTTGTAAGTTCTCCCTTGACTACAAAATTGGCTCAAATTAATCAATTATTGGACCAATCAGGATTTGGAAATGGATAAAGTGGAAATACTAGTGGAGACAACTGTTCAGGAACAAAAGCCTTCCATCAACCCCCCAGAAGGACTTCCAAAAGGCTTCAAAATAAAAAAGATGCCTTCACATCAGCAAGTAAAGAATATCTCCACCCACATAAAGGAACTGAGGACAGAGAATTTAAGACTGAGAGAAAGAAGAGACTCACTAGAAGAAAAGGTAAGAAAGATAGATGCCTTTCTTCAAGAGTAGAGGAGACCTCCTCCCCCCAGGGATCTTCCACAATTGGCTCCCCAGCAACCAGAAAAGGTGGAAGTATCAAAGTGGCAGTGGGATTGGTTAAACACCCAGTGGGAATATCTGTGTCAACATCAGCAGCCTCAAATGCCTCAGGAAGGTCCGTCAAGACCCAGTCAATTCAACCCCACACATCCTCACCCCTATCAAGGAGGCAGAAAAAGAAAAGATAATCTTCAGATCTTACCCAAGCCTTTGTAAGCCCCTATATTGAATCTCAAGTACCATTTATTGTTGATGATTCAGTTCCTTCAGGTAATTCTGGAAAATGAGATGAAACTGTGAGTCAAGTAGAGGCTGATAAGAGTAGACAAATCACTCAAATTTCAAATTTTTCTGCTGGACACTTTAACCAAAGACATTATAAAGCATCAATTATCTTCATTATATGGGCTATGTTTTTTTTGGTTTTCCTTGCAATTTTTAGTCACTGTTCTTGGCCAAAGTGTCCAGCACAAGCTCGGCCAAACTTATGCTGGACACTTTTCCAATTTGAAGTTGGTAAGGTGTATATTTTTTTAAGAGAAGTGAGTTGCTCCTCATAAAAGTGTCCAGCACAAGTTTGGCTGAACTTGTGCTGGACACTTTTACCAAAAAAAAAAATAGATTCCTTCAAATATCTTCATTTTGTAGCCTAATTATTTTTAATTTCCTTGAAGTAATAAGTCACTGTCCATGACCAAAGTGTCCAGCACAAGTTCGGCCAAACTTGTTCTGGACACTTTTATAAGAAACACCTCACTTCTCTTAATAAAACATGCACCTTACCAACTTCAAATTGGAAAAGTGTCCAGCATAACTTCGGCCGAACTTGTGCTGGACACTCTGGCCAAGACAAGTGACTAAAAATTGCAAGGAAAACCAAAAAAAAAAAGGCCCATGTAATTAAGATAATTGATGGCATCAAATTGTTTTTTGGTAAATATGTCCAGCACAAGTTCAGCCAAACTTATGCTGGACACTTTTATAATTTGAAGTTGGTAAGGTGTTTGTTTTTTTAAGAGAAGTGAGGTGTTCCTCATAAAAGTGTCCAGCACAAGTTTGGCAGAATTTGTGCTGGACACTTTTACCAAAAAAAAATAATAGATGCACTCAAATATCTTCATGTTATAGCCTAATTTTTTTTAATTTCCTTGAAGTAATAAGTTACAGTCAATGACCAAAGTGTCCAGCACAAGTTTGGCTGAACTTGTGCTGGACACTTTTATAAGGAACACCTCACTTCTCTTAATAAAACATGCACCTTACCAGCTTCAAATTGGAAGTGTCCAGCATAGGTTCGGCCGAACTTGTGCTGGACACTTTGGCCAAGACCAGTGACTAAAAATTGCAAGGAAAACCAAAAATAAATAGGCTATAAAAGAAAGTTAATTGATGGGATCAAATTTCTTTTTGGTAAATATGTCCAGCACAAGTTCGGCCGAACTTATGCTGGACACTTTTCCAATTTGAAGTTGGTAAGGTGTATGTTTTTTTAAGAGAAGTGAGATGTTCCTCATAAAAGGGTGCAGCACAAGTTCCGCCAAACTTGTGCTGGACACTTTTACCAAAAAAAAAAATTGATGTCATCAAATATCTTCATGTTATAGCCTAATTTTTTTAATTTCCTTGAAGTAATAAGTTACTGTCCATGACCAAAGTGTCCAGAACAAGTTCAGCCAAACTTATGCTGTAAACTTTTATAATTTGAAGTTGATAAGGTGCATGTTTTTTAAGAGAAGTGAGGCTTTCCTTAAAAAAGTGTCCAGCATATGTTTGGCCAAACTTGTGCTTGACACTTTGGTCATGGACAGTAACTTATTACTTCAAGGAAATTAAAAAAAATTAGGCTATAACATGAAAATATTTGATGGCATCAATTTTTTTTTTGGTAAAAGTGTCCAGCACAAGTTTGGCTGAACTTGTGCTGGAAACTTTTATGAGGAACATCTCACTTCTCTTAAAAAAACATACACCTTACCAACTTCAAATTATAAAAGTGTCCAGCATAAGCTTGGTCGAACTTGTGCTGGACATATTTACCAAAAAACAATTTGATGCCATCAATTATCTTAATTATATGGGCCATTTTTTTTTGGTTTTCCTTGCACTTTTTAATTATTTGTCTTGGCCAGAGTGTCCAGCACAAGTTCAGCTGAACTTATGCTGGACACTTTTCCAATTTGAAGTTGGTAAGGTGTATGTTTTTTTAAGAGAAGTGAGGTTTTTCTTATAAAAGTGTTTAACACAAGTTTGGCTGAACTTGTGCTGGACACTTTGGTCATGGACAGTGACTTATTACTTCAAGGAAATTAAAAAAAATTAGGCTATAAAATGAAGATATTTGATGGCATCAATTTTTTTTTGGTAAAAGTGTCCAGCACAAGTTTTGCGGAACTTGTGCTGGACACTTTTATGAGGAAAACCTCACTTCTCCTAAAAGAATATGCAACTTACCAACTTCAAATTGGAAAAGTGCCCAGCATAAGTTTAGCCAAGATTTTGCTGGACACTTTGGCCAAGAACAGTAACTAAAATTTGCAAGGAAAACCAAAAAAAACATAGCCCATATAATGAAGATAATTGATGCTATCTAATGTCTTTGGTTAAAGTGTCCAGCACAAGTTTGGCCAAACTTGTGCTGGACACTTTTATAAGGAAAACCTCACTTCTCTTAAAAAAACATGCACCTTACCAACTTCAAATTAGAAAAGTGTCCAGCATAAGCTCGGCTGAACTTGTGCTGAAAACTTTGGTCATGGACAGTAACTTATTACTTCAAGGAAATTAAAAAAAATTAGTCTAGAAAATGAAGATATTTGATGGCATCAATTTTTTTTTTTTGGTAAAAGTGTCCAGCACAAGTTCGGCCGAATTTGTGCTGCACCCTTTTATGAGGAACATCTCACTTCTCTTAAAAAAACATACACCTTACCAACTTCAAATTGGAAAAGTTTCCATCATAAGTTCGGCCAAACTTGTGCTGGACACTTTTACCAAAAAAAATATTGATGCCATCAATTAACTTCCTTTTATAGCCTATTGAATTTTGGTTTTCCTTGAAATTTTTAGTCACTGGTCTTGGCCAAAGTGTCCAGAATAATTCGGCCAAACTTGTGCTGGACACTTTTCCAATTTGAATTCTGTAAGGTGCATGTTTTTTTAAGAGAAGTGAGGTGTTCCTCATAAACGTGTCCAGCACAAGTTTGGCCCAACTTGTGCTGGACACTTTTACCAAAGGCATTAGATAGCATCAATTATCTTCATTATATGGGCTATGTTTTTTTTGGTTTTCCTTGCAATTTTCAGTCACTGTTCTTAGACACAGTGTCCAGCACAAGTTCGGCCTAAATTATTCTGGACACTTTTCTAATTTGAAGTTGGTAAGGTGCATGTTTTTTTAAGAGAAGTGAGGTTTTCCTCATAAAAGTGTCCAGCACAAGTTTGGCAGAACTTTTGCTGGACACTTTACTCAAAACAGTTTGATGGATTCAATTGTCTACATATTCCTTACCATTGTCTTTTGGTAAAGAGGGAAACCTTTAGCTATTGGTAGTTGTTTTGAGTATACTATGAGTAGTTGATATTTCCATTTTAAGGTAAAAGAGTACAATATTTTTTGCAATTACTAGTAATTTATTTCCCTCAATATTTCTAAGATATTGGTTATAATTTTTTATAACACCTATTCCTAATATTCCTCTTTGATTTGATTTTTTTTAGTCCTGATTTAAAGGTTTTTACTATTTTATCAACCAAGCTTTACATCAATGTAAAAAATACCCTGATTAATCCTGCTATATTTTTTTTGACTGTTCCTATTCAATAATAGCTCAAGTTAGAAAAATATATCCATTATCTATTTTCTTTTTCAACTTAGTTATCTCAGTGGAAAATTTTCATCAATTACTATTGAATGATGTTTTCAGTATGTAACCTTGTACAAATCTGTAAAATAATTTTAAAAATTTTTGACTTTGGTACTTGGTTATTTGATTTTATATGGCAATAATTTCAAATAATTTTATACTTTATTCATATGCTAAGATTCTTAAGTGTTTCTTTTTCCAATTTATTATATCAATTTAACTTTAACTAAGTTTAGACTAGGTTTGTGCCAGGGGGTGTCAGCGCAGCCCAAAGGAGCTCCTATCATAGAATAAATTAATTTTTTTTAATAATTTTATATAATACTATTTAGTGTTATCTTTTTTTATCCCCTTTTTTTAAATTATCTTTTTCCTTTGTTTTTGTCCCTTATTTTTTATAACACATGAAGATGCTGAAATTTCCAATTATAGATCCCTTTGCCATATTGCATGATGTCAATATTTACAAATTAATTTAAATATTTAAATTAGTTAAACTTATATTCTCAACTATTTACCCTTTGCAATTATCAAATTGTAAATTGGTCATTTTCTTTGTTTGTCATACTTTTAAGCCCCCAATGTTTATGTCTACTTACTTCCCTTTTACTATTAACACCATTATTATCATCAGACTATTTTAAAATATGCTCGCTAGCTTGATGCCATTGTAAAAGAACCCCTATCAAAAACCTGCTTCTGGTAATATATAAACCCTCTTGTTTGTTACCACATTTCTCAATTCGTTTATTTCTCTCAATTTTACTACTATTATATTTTGGTTATCACATTTATCTGTGTTAGTACAGCTTGAAAATACAAATAGTAATATATATTTTTTATCTCTTTATTACCTTGATATAAGAATTTTTCATTTTTTTCAAGTAATAAGTCATTAAAATGCCTCATTATAAACAGACACCTCCTTTATGTAAGATCTATTGCTTTATCTCTTATATCTTCTTAGACTAACTTTTCTTTTCCATTAATATATTTGATATATTAGCACCAAGTAGTTATTTGACAAAATCTCATCAGCATCCTCAATTCAAATCCTTCAAACTCAAGAAACAACCACCTCTAGGCATGTCTCCAAACCCCCCTTCTCTTGCCAACAAAAGGACTGAAATTACCCTATCTCAATATAGCAAGATACTTGAATTTGCTAAAGGCAAAACTTAAGAACTACTTTCCACTCTTAGCGAGAAGCCTTTGCCATCTTATATTTCGAATGCCTACAACAATGTGCTTGAATACATTGATGACCTAGAAAAATGTAAGTAATTATTTTATATTCAATTCTTTAAACTCAGAAGGATAAATTATCGACCCTTTTTCTTTGAAACTTATTCAAATTCAACTTATGAAAAAGGTATCATTCCTCCTGATGATGTCATTATCATCAAAGATGATGATGATAATGAAGTACCTGATGCTGAAGGCTATGCATCAACATCTTGAGGGGGAGATAAGACTATTCTTTGACGTTCAAAAAGAATGAGACTTTCTAGGGGCTCTAGTTTTGTCAGTGCTACTAAAACTCCTCCTGCCAAGGATTCCTCTTACTCAGAATCTCAAAAATCTAAACAAACTAGCCAAAATGTGTCAAAAGGGTATGTCATTTCTTTCATGAGTAATATAGCAATCAATTTTATATTAGTGTTTAAAGCTATCTCCAAATTGTTTAATTTCTTATTTATTAATTCTTGTCTTTTTCTTATCTCTTAATTCAGCTCTAAAAACGACAATCACTCCAAAGCATCAACTAATAGCGAATCTTGCTCTAATGAAGAAGAAGTAAAAGAAGAAGATGATGATGAAGTTTCAAAATATGAAGCTTCTCTAACTCAAAAAGATGATGAAGCTACTTCTGCTGATGAGGTTGAGAAAAAACCCAATGAAGAAATCGATCCACCTAGCCAGCCACACAAAAATACTTCAAGTTCAAAGAACCAGCTTATAGCTGCCATATCTTCAAAATCAAAAATTGAAATTCCCAAAATCCTACGGTCTCTATCATTATCAATAAAAATTTATAATAAGTCCCTTCCTTATAATCCAACAATGATTTGAAACTCAAAATTACAGAAGCAAATATCTGAAATTCATTGATTTTTTGAAGGTAGAATCAATAGTCAAAAGGTACTTAGGGCATGGCCAGAAATCGATCAGTTATTTGAAATCCGTTTGTCTGCTTCTTTTGAAAAGCCACACAAAATTTCGCACAAATTAAATTTTCTATGGATGAAATCTGCTCATGACAAAACTCTTACAAAAATTAATGAACTCTGTATGTATCACTTACTTGAAGTTGGATAATTTATTTTATGATAACTAATTGTTTTGTTATTTTTTTAGCTTTGGATTTTCTTAATGTTGACACTTCGCAGATCTGGGTGGTCAATAATTTGAACTTTGAAAATTTGAAAAATTTTCATAACTCTAAAGAACCAAACTCAATTAATCTTTCTCTGTTTAAGAAGACTGATCACCCTGAATCATCGATGATATGCATGCTATCAAGACTAGTTAGCCCAAGTGCTCACCAGCGTTCTTTTTGGGCATCCCTTGTCGCATCATCTCTTTATCTTACTTTTCAAGAGTTTACCCTTCCTGCTGAAAAATCCGACTTCAATTAAGATTGTCCTATTGAACGTGCCCTACATATTCTAGCCCGCCTTACATATCTGAAAAGCAAAGTTTCTGATACATTCGACAGCTCAACATCACAGTTAATTGCTGAAAATTTTTCAATCACTCCCCTGTGCCAATCTAGAAACATAATAATCAACGTCATGATTTCAATAATTATTTTAAAATCTAGATAGGCTTCTGAAAATATAACTCAAGCTGAAAGCAAGAAACAACAACGTTCAAGGAATAAAAAAAACAACAGATATGCAGCAATTTGATGAGTCTCATAATGATTCTATTCAGAAGATGAATCGAGAATATGCACACCATAAATATCAATCATTTACTTTTTACTTGATTGATGGTGTTTGTGGATTATTTCTTTCCTCACAGGACCACCAGCTTGTGTCAGCTTCAGACTGTTTGTAATTCATAACACAACTTGGCCGCCTTAGAAAATACTGTGATAATAATAATCCGGGTGGTGAAAAAATCTGGAAAAACCTTAATTTTTATGTCTTTAATATTATCAAACCCTTAATAGATAATTCTGGGCCTATGCCACTTGATTTTAATACTCCCACCATGAGCCATATTGCTAAAGCAATGGCAGCTGATTTTCATGATTATTGGAATCTTATTAAGCCGAATTATTCATTTTTCTCTATTGTTGATGTAATTAATACATAATCCTACTTCATGTAAATATATACTTTATCCTATTGCTACATTTTTTTGTGTAACTCAAATTATTTATTTATTTGATATTTATTACCGAATCTTAATAAAGATGCTTAAATTATCAATATTCATTATTGTATAAATTTCTTACACCTTTTTGCTATTCATTAAATATTATTGCAATAATCATAACTCAAAATCATGATGGATCAAAAATTTGAAAAAAAATTAAGAATACATTATGAGTCATTTTTCTCATAACACTAAATATTTCTTCAAGATGGCAATACATCTTAGCATTTGTTGCAAATTTTAAGATAATTATTACAAAAAATTGAAACAATTTTCTATCAATTCTTTTCAGCATGTTCAAACGTAAAAAATATTAAGTGTAATGAATTTTTGCTCACAATTCATCAAAGCTTTTTCTTAAGTAGACTTTTCTTAATCTAATTTCTATAATTTCTAGGTGCATAATTATCTTAATTATACTAAGTATTCTCTATGAAAAACTCCTGGAAATAATTTTCTTTAATTTAATAATAGTAACATATATATGTACCATGATAAAATAATATCTAGACATTTAAATAATGAGAAGCCATCATATTGGTATGAAATCATATTAAAGTGTCTTTGAAAAACTAGTTAAATTTGAAAGATATCTTTTTATCAATGTCAATTATTTTGAAAAACAATATTTACTCTACATTTTGATGATCTATTATTTAGCTTGCTGTATTTTGATTCATATTTTATATTGATTATTTTTTACACTTACAGATTCATGTATAGATATCAAATTTCGTTCAATAATTTGGTAAAAAAGATATTTAATTCTTTCTATGAAAGCAAAAAATAAAAGAAAGCAACTAGGTTACTCCTTATTAAGAACTTAAAAATATTATTTCTATAAATATTAAAACAAACCCTTTTTAGATTGCCATCCTTCTTGGTCATCCTTAAATGTCAATAATAAGTTATTGAAAAGTTATTTTTCTTCTAAAATTTCATATGAATCGAATTCTACTTACATCTACCTTAATAGATCAAGTTCAATAAAAATGTATCTACAATATTTTTCTTGGTTTTTAAGATTCATTCAACTCCAAGAAAAAAGAAATATTCTTCCAGAACTCTTAAAATTAATTCAATGGATAAATATTCAAACACTTTAAAATAAATTTCAATTTGATTGTGTTATATTTATCTTAAAATATATTGAGGTCCACTCTCTGACAAAAGTAAAAGCCCTTTTATAATTATTAATATTTTATTATAATATAATAAAATTCACTTAAAAATGATGTAATAGTTTCTATTTTACATACTTGGTTTTATGAATTTTTAAAAAAAATTCAATCAGATATATAGAAATAAAATCGTATAATTCAGCTTTTGGAGCTCTGCACCTTAATTAAAGATAAATGATGAAGGCTAAGTCAAGATATACAAGGAAATTTGAATTCATATTAATTTAATATTCCTCTTCTACAAGGTAAATTTTAAAATTAGAATTAATTTTTATTGGATATCTAAATTGATTGATAGATTCTTCATTATCAAGATATCTCATTTCCTTTTATTGATTATTTCACTTCTACTTTTGAAGTTATATGCTTTACTAAAATATAATTATGTGGTGAAAAATATTCAATTTATCAAAAAAAAAAATCATAAGTCACAGTAGTGTACAAATTTCAGTAAATTTAAGATTGAATAATGCCACTAAATTAATTCAAGCTAGATATGAAAGTGAATAATGAATGACTCAAATAAAAAAATTAATATTTAATTGTCCATTAATTTTTTTTTATTTTTACTTAAATTAGAATAGAATAATACATGGTTTTACTTTAGTTATTAATAAGAAAAAACTTATTTCAAAAATTAGCAAATTTTTAATATTTTTAAAAACAATATTAATAGTACAGATCTATTTATATTGATGCATATGATCTTTTAGGACTGAAACTAAAAATATTGTATATTTTTAGTTTCCGTTTGCAATAATTAAGCAAGCTACAAAGCTATATTTTGTTTCTTATATTTTAATATATTTTATTTTATTTTACATATAGCAATGATAATTTTTTATTGTAATATGATTTTTCAATTTTTACATCCATTTTTTTTCATACTTTTATTGTTTTAGGTTTTTCACTAGATTATACATAATCATCAGTTTCATAAAAAGGTTTTATAGACATGTGTTTAAATATATCATTTTACCACTAAACTAAAGCTATACCTGTACAATAAAATCACATTTTCACCTATCACTACTTAATGGTCTTTTCCTTTTTTTTATTAACATGTATATCAGAATCTTTTTCTGTATTTAATTTTTTAATATCTTTAGTAACATTAAATATATAGTAATTCACTAACTTTTTTAAAAAAATCAGTCTTTTCATTGTACTTAGAAAGTTTCATGTTAAGAAATTTACATCTTTCTAACTCTTCATTTATATATAGGTACTCAGAAATATCTATTTCAAACTCTTGGAGTTTTTTAAATGTATTGAAAAGTCTTGTACTAACTTGAATAGAAGAGCCAATGCGAGTGAATCCACCAATTTCATAACATCGTGAAGTGAAACGATTAAGAAGGTTTTCTGGCCATAGAATTGCTGTGATGCCATTAGTGGCCTCCATGTCTACTTTGCAAGCTATTTCAGGAAAATGAAGCTCTCCACCTTTTTGAAGCCGTTGATTTGAGTCATAAGATTGATGAAGAGAGTTTTTCTCAGTGTCTTTAGGTATGAAAAGTCCAAATGTATACTCGCTATGGTCTGAGTCACAGTGAGGACTATTCAAAAACCCGTTTCCATTTGAGCCTGTTGTCTAAGTAACACTGCCAGAAAATGGTTCAATTTCTTGATCATCAAAATTTTCTCCAAGCCCAGGAATACCAAGCTTTTGACAGAGCTTTACTGCTTCTTGATACTTAAAATTATATATATTTTGATAAAAAAATTTAAATAATAACTCTATTGGCTTCATGCAACGATCATACTCTGCCAAACCTAAGGGCTTAGAAGCATATTTACCTATAAAAGTAATTAAAATAATAATAGATTAAAACTATTCATAAATAAAACTATATAATACTCACAAATTAATAGAGACTTTTTCCTATCTAAACACCTACCACCAAAAAACATATTACCAAATCCACCACCATTTTTATGAGCTTTATTTTGTAAAACTCCATGTTCACAATACAAAAAGTCTTTGATGCACTGAATTGTTGCTTCAAGCATGTTTAATTGTATGAGATCTTCAATTGAAAATGTTTTCACTATTACACTTGGAATTGAGGAGCAGATTGGATGGAAAATATAACAGCTAGAATTTGAAGTAAAATACCATTCTGGATCAACTAAATTTTTTACAAAACTCCTAGAAAAATATTTTGCCCTCTTTCCATATGTCTCAATACTGTAATTTTCAACAATAAGTAATGCATTCTTGATGTTTTTTGCACGCTTGTTGTTTGATTTTTTTCTCAGCGGTGATTTTTCTTTATAAACAAACTTTGTGAAGCCTGCATCTTGTAGTGTAGTGGATAAGAATTTAATTTAATTCAAAAATAAATAAAAAAAGGTGAAAAAAATGCAATTGTTAAAATTAACACCTCCAAAAATAATCATTATATATTCTTAATAATAAATAAAAAATTATATCCAACGTGCATGTAGAAAACATGAATATTAGCTGCATTTAAAATATTAATCAAGTATTTGGTATTAAAGCTTCATTTAATTGCTTACAAGTATAGTATTCTGCCGTATGCGTTGGGCACACAAGATTCAACTATACCCTAAACATAAACAATTAAATGTGAAGCTTAAATCCAAAGCCCAATTATTACAATAAATACAGCAATAATACATAAGTATGTGTTGATTCTTTATTTAATTTTTCTCTACATATCAATAATATATCGAACCACCAGATATCCATAATTTATAATGATGAAAGGTATAGTTTCCTTAAACAAGAATCAACTATACCTCTACCATTAATAGAATTACAGGAGGCAAATACAATAAATTATTGATATGTAGAAAAAAATTGATCCCATACACATGTGGATACTATGATATTTTATTTATTTAATTATGTAATATATAATGTTTGAGAATAATAAAAACTTTAAAAATGAAATAGTGAAAAAAGATATTCTTACTTGAAATTTTAAAAAAAAATCCTTGGGTAGAAGTTGATTGATCAATAAATGGACAACTAATCTGTTGATTTAAATTTTTAGGAATATATTATTGTAGAAAAATAAGTATTTTTTTATTGAATGAAAAAAATGAAAAGAGAAAGATAAACCAATATAAAATTTGGATGCTAACCAAAAATTAGCTTTTTGATTATACTATGACAAGTTAGAGATCAAGCTTCCAAGAGTTAAAAACAAACATCAGTTCTATTTTTTTTTATTTTTTAAAGAGATTTACAAGGAGACTAAAAGACCAACAATCCAAGTTAGCAATCTGTAAATAAGTTACATTGGTGGCAAACCTAATGATTGAGAAAAATGGATTCCCTAAAATTTGAACATATATTTAAAGTGAAATTAATATTTTTACTTAAGAAACAAGTATAAGAGTCAAACCAAAATAAATAACTCTTAAGTGAAACAGATGGAAAGCTAATTTTTTTAATAACCTGTCTCTTGTAAGTGGAAGGAGAGAAGTAGAAAATTTGCCACTTGGATGAAAATCTGCTTACAGTTATGCGTATAGAAACACGCAAATTACTGAAGCTGGTTGCAAGGCATGCAGTGACTTGCTTAAGGCATATATGCAACAAGTTTTTACACAGCAATATATTGTACAAATGAAGAAAAAACATTTTCACATGCTTTTAAATAAAACTTACATATTGTTTTTACAGCTTATTTTTATAGGGTTTCACAATGTATAATTTGAGGAACCAAAGCCTCGGCTTGTTTTACACGGATGCAATTAATATTTATTTTCACTTATTTTTCAAATTCAATCCACTTATCCATATCATTTGTTCACATAAGGTTGGAAAACTAACCTTCAGCTGTTATGGACATATTTTTATCACTTATTATTTTTTTTCCACTAAGTTGACATTTGGCTACAAAAGTGTTAACAACCAAGCGTATATTTCTGAAAAACAATATGCACACAAAATCAGTATTTTGATATTTTAAACTTGTTAAAACTGGGTATATATGTTTTGGCATTTATAAATATCCAATACCACTTTTTCTAGCTTTAATTTTTTATAATGTACATATACATTTCACACTGTCAAAAAATTAATGCCAAATGGCACATAAAAGAGTAGGGAAAATTTCAATATCTCATCTCTCATATTATTTCTTATTAATTAAATCCAGCCTGGAGAACATAGCTGGTGGTTTATTATTTATATTAGCCAATGTTGCTTAAAGCAACATCGGCCGCTCAAATCTCACGTTAAAACCTCCCAGCCAGTGTTATCTGGCTGGGAGATACGAAAAACTGTTTGCAACCAAAGTTGCTACAAGCGACTTTGGTTGCTTTAAAAAAAGAATTGCAGCCAGTTTTATACTGGCTGCAAGTTAATAATATATAAAAAAAGGCGAGCAAAGTTTCTGCATGCAACTTCGCTTGCTTTTAAACACAACATCTTGCAGGCAGTTTTAAACTGCCTGCAAGATGTATTATAAATTTTTCAAAAGCCACTTTTAGTGGCTCTGGTCATTTTTTTCATTTTTATTAAACGCTTCCAGCTTAAAGCTGGCAGCATTTTTTTTAACTTTTTTATTTTTAAATCCCGAGCCGCAGGAAGTGGCTCGGGTTATTTTTTCGTTTTTTTAAATTATTACCAGCCAGGCTCCCCCTGGCTTGTAGTGTTATCTGACATTTGAAATCTTGTAAAAAAGTTTAGAGGAAATATAAAATGCATATTTTTTGATCCATTATGAATTATGAGTGGTAGATGATTGATGAAGGGATTAATAGCTATAAAATAAAATGGGCCATTGCTGATAAGGAGAGTTCTAAAACAATAGATATTTTCTATGAAAATGAGATTGGATGGAGTAAATTAGGGGGTCTCAAAATTGATCAAATATTCCACATAATCACACCATAAAAAATTACCAAACACCCCGTCAGAAAATGAAATACACCTGCCCTAGACAGGTGTATTTTGATGGTGTGTTTGACCTCAAACACACCTTCTTTTGGGAAGAAAAAGCCATCAAAACACTTCTCTCCTTCATCTTGATTAGTCAGATCTAGGTACAGACAAGACATCTCCTTAGATTCTTCTTCACCTAATTTGTAAGGGCTTATTATTCAACATGTGAAAAACGAGACTTCCCACCACTTAAGCATCCACTTCATCATACACTCACCCTTAGTCTTCATCACCATTCACAAAATTCTTCTTTTATTCAATTGTAAACTAGAAATAACTGCTACCACTCTAGCCCTGGATCTATTTGTTATCTCAGATACCAACTCCAATGCTGAAATTAACTTGGCTTACATGTGTGACATGCTGAATAATCACTACTTATATTCCAGAACACTTTCCATACAACACCCACCACAATTTAACCTTGATGTTCTTTGAAGCATTCCTGAAATTAGCTTTAAGCATATATTTGGCACAACCTTGCCTGGATTTCTCAGTTACTTGAACTGATAAAAGATCACTCAATTTTCAGAAATGATTCTTGTTGTCCATAAAGAGATCCTCCTATTCAAATCTGTGTTGCACTTTGTCATTTTAGTTCAAATTGAAATGGTGGCACATTTACCCATCTTGAAAACCTCTTCCAGATCACAGATGGAAATAAATATTTTGATTGTAAAAAAATGCTTTGAATCTCTCTTATATACATTGCATGTGTCTACTCTTGCTAATTTTTAGGATTCCAGTTGATTAAATGTTTTGTATTTAAATTATAAGTAATGCTTTTCTCCATATCTACATGACTAAAATTCATTCTGGATTTCTATTAATAATTTGGTTAAATATGGTTTTTCAACAGCTTCATGAACCAACCCTTGTGCACAAGATACATAACTTAACAAATTTTATTTTTCTAAATCTAGAAATTCGGCAATACCCTCCCCTGAGTTTCACTATATTAGGGGGTGGTGATTGTTATTTTTTTCATGTCAAAAAAAATTTTTATGTCTGAAAAAAAAAATGGCAATACCTCATCCTGAATTTTACTGTGGGAGGGGGTGGAGATTGTCATTTTTTTCATGTCAAAAAAAATATTTATGTATGAAAAAAAAATCACAATACCTCCCCCTGCAATTTACTGTGGGAGGGGGTAAAGATTACCAAATTTTCATTTTAATTTCATAAATTCTTAAATAAATCAATAAAAAAATAAAATCAGCCAAGTAAAAGTAATGGGATTCACAATTCCACCTACTAATGATTTCAGATGTGACCAAAGCCAAATAAATCATATGACAAGCAATGTATTGACAATTCATCCATTTAATACAAATAAATAATTAAATGAACAAATTTATACAGCAGAAAGTCTCAATTGGACAAAAGTTTTATTTGATTGATTATATTTAATAATTGATAATTTAAAAATTTATGAAATAAAAAAAAACTTGAAAATCTTCTAATTACCATATTTGGAACCCCTCCCTAAAGATTTAATATAAATAGGGCTCTTCCCCCTTGCTTTACTTACCTGGTTTATCAGACTTTGGTTGATTTGGAATGAAAAACCAAAATGAGTAAGTGTTTCACAAGATTCCAAAAAAATGAGAACACTTTTTACAAGATATCAAACAAGGAGTTTCCTTGGAAGTTTGATGATTATCTCTTGGATTTTTGATTGATGATTATGCTGAGAAGAGTTCCAAATAGATCTGATGATTCCATCTCCTGAAAAAAACTCAAAACATCAACAAATAAGGGGAAAAAATGATTTATTAAGAAGAAAAATTGAGGAAACAAATGATAAAAAACAGTTGAGGAATAGACATACCTTGGGAGTGGTAAAATGAAAAGTATCAGAAAAAACATGCATATTATGGAATATCAAAATTCAAAAATGTAAATTAGTTTACATAAAAAGACTCAACTTTAAAAGTATATATCTCAGAAATTTCTGAGCCAAAATTGATTATGCTTTCTGGAAATGAAATTCATGCCTATAGAGAACCTGTAATCAAAATAATGTGAGATTTGAATGAGCCAAAATCTAGCAAATGTTAATATTCATCCTCATTAAATAAAATTACAAAATTAAAAGGACTCATCCAAAACTGATATTTAGCTGATCAAATCAGAGCCAAAAGCCTGAATTAGTATTTGAAATATATTGCATAAGACCTATATGCATATTATGCAACATTGAACTTAAAAAATGTAAATTAGTCCATGAAACAAGATTCAACTTTGAAAGCAGTTATCTCAGCAACCACTGGACCAAATTCAACACCATTTTCTGGAAATAAAATCCATGATTCTTGATATTCTTCCAACAAAAGGATATGTCATTTAAAAAACCCTAACCCTATTTCTGAACTTTTATTTCTGACTTAAAAGAAAATCAAAAAAGGGTTATAAAATTTAAAGCCAGGTATTATCAATGGTCTAAAAAGATCTATTTTAGCTACATATGTGTTTTATAAGTATTATATTTTTTCCAGAGTAAGACCTACTTGAGAAGATTAAAATAAAGTTGATGGAAGTTTGAGCCTAGTGGATGATTAATATCTAAAAAACCAGTGAGCCAAATCAGATGTTGCGTGGTGGATATGAGAGCTAGGCTTCTGTAGAACCTTCTTAAAAGTTGAAATGTGATTTGAGAAAACAAAAAAAGAAATAGAAACAATAGCAAAAACAAATTCAGAAAAAGAACTTCAGTTAAAATTGAAAAAAGATGGTGGGAGGATGACTTACCTGATGAGATGTCTTCAAAGATGTAAAAGGACCAGATAGAAGTTCAGGAAGTGATGGATAAAAGAAATAGAAGAATAGTTAAGGAAGTGAGAGAAGATGAATAAAATGATATGAGGGATCATTGAAAAACAGAAAGAATGAAAAATTATGCAATTTCTGAAATATCCAACTTCATGTTGAGATGATTAACCAAAATGATTCAGGAAGGGAAAAATTATGCTTTCAGTGAAAATTCAAAATAATAGTCAATATGCAAAAATAAAACAAACCCAAGTGGAGAGTACATACAACTTGATCATTTTGAGAGCATGAAAAAAGTATTTAAAAGGGTTGTGTTGAAAATTTTGTAGTGTTCTTGGCATGATGACTAAGTTTTGAGGATATAAATTTGTTCAGGAATTGTTGTTAAAGAAAGTAATGAAAAGCTCAAAATTTACTGGGGCACCATGTGTAAAAATTTGTATCAAAAAAGTGGGAGGGGAAAGATGTGATGTGTGGTGAATTGGGAGGATCTGCAGACTTGTTGGCTGTGCTGTGGTTGGAAAATTTTCACTAAAGTAGGACATATTTGACCCCATATTTAAGATCTCATGTACCAAATCAGCCATGTTTCATGGTGTGTTTATGTGGTGGTTTTCAAATGAAATCCACTGGGCATATTTGTTCAAGTTTGAGACCCCCTATTAAAAATTAGATGGGTAGAGGAGGAGGAAGAGATCCTTAAGAAGATGAATAAAATATTGCTTTAAAAATTTTTTACGGATAAATATTAAATTGAAATAAATTTTTTAAATATTTTTGTCATTATATTGGTTTCCACTTGTAAATGCAGTTACTATTTCACATGTAATCATACCAAAACTTGGGAAAGTGATTTATATAAGCATTAAATATTTAAATCGGAAAACTTGCATATTAATTTCCATAACAACCATTCAAGTTATACACTTTAAGGACTATTTTTATTTTTATTTAATTATAAATATTTCTTTTAGTTGAGTAACTGAAGATTTTATTTTCAATAGCCTGTAGGTCTTATATTTTAGGTAAAATTTAAAAAATTATACAAAATTTAGTTTTGCAAAGACTTAATATATTTGAAGTGAGAAGTGACTATAATCTTTTTAAAATTTGAAAATAGGAATGGCATTAGTTATTTCAATCCCTATAGCTATTAATATTTGTGATCAAAAAATTTTCTAAATTTATCTATTGTTACAATTATGTAGTAAAAGATATTATTATTGTAAATTAAATTTTCTTTCATAATTTTATGGTTTATCTTTTGAATGCAAAGTAATGATTAGGTATGTTAAGGAATAATTTTCTTCCTCTAAATTGATAATAATATTGTATATTTAAAAGCTTATGTTGGATCAATGTGTGCTCAATGTGTGCTCAATGAAGGATAAAATCATGGTTATAATTAATCAACTTATGCATAACTTGAGATCAATTGAGGTTCATTTTTGGAACAATCTGAGAATAAATGTAAATCTAACTCTAATTTACTTATGTTTATAAATTATTCATAAACCTGGCATAATTAAGGGACACTCTAAATTTCAAGAGAGGGGATTGCTAGCAATTCACCCCTAGATTTCCCGTGGTGATTACTAGTGACTTTTATCTCAAAATAGTTATAAAATATGTATCATTCTGGAATCAAGCTTCAATAAAGTTGGCTTCAAACAGAAATAATTTCTAGCAGCACAACACCATATTTACAAAGGTGTACAATACCTCAAATATTTCTCATAATATAGCAAGGCAAGGAATCTACAAAATTCACATTTGAAACAAGGATTTATATTTTGAATTTGAAATTGAGAAATGGAATATTATTTTCAATTTAAATATCTATTAGTCATTTTACCAAAATTTTTCAGTAATCAGATTGAATTTTGATGGTATTTTATTGTAGATTAATCATGTTGAGGAGCCATTTACTCAAAAATACTGGTTTTGGTTCTGATATTCCATGTGAAATTCATTACAAATCTTTTTGAAAGTGAATAGTTGACATATTGGATATGAAAAAGCTTATGTCAGATCAAAGTGAGCTCAAAGAGAGTTCAACTCATGATCAAATTAGGATTTTGCAAGATCAAATGGTGATCAATGTAGGTTTATCTTCAGCTCAATTTGTGAAAAATCTCCAACTAAATGTAAGGCCAAACAGTTTCCTCCATGGTGATGATGTGTGCATAATTCAGGCATAGATTTGTGGCTCAAAGTAGTTTAAGCAAGGGGTATTGCTAGCAATACCCCCCCCCAATTTTTTTGGTGTATTATATAAATTATTTATGCATTTAAATTAAGCATGATATATTTTATATTCTATAAATTATGGCGCATTTTTATGTATTTAATAAATATAAATTAATAATTAATTAGTTATAAACATATATTATAATTATAAGTTTAAAATTAACTTATAATGTAATTAAATTAATTAATTAAAATTATATATTAAATAAAACCATACATATCTTATAAAACAATAATATTGGGCGCTTTTTTGACCCTTAATTGTGTCAGTAAAATTATTAAATAAATTAAAACACTTATTTAATAAGATGGTATTCAAATTCTCACTTTAAATTAGAAATATCATTAAATTAATTATTTGTCTCATTTAAACTAGTTATTGAATTAATTAAATAGGCAAAACAATTAATTAAATTTGCTTTATAGTGAATTAAATTGATAACATGGATTTTTGCGTTAAAATAATTCTATTTGTTTTAATTAAACCCTTTACATCTCACTTTAATATCTGTTTTGGGTTATTTTACTCACTTTTCTTATTTTTCAGACTTACTTAGTTACTGATTATTTTAATTAATTGTTTTGGGAACTTATGGTGGGAAAATTGGTTACTTACTGGTTTAGTTTATTTTTTCATGTTTTTCTCTCAATATCTATGTCTTAATTAAATTCTTTTATATTCTTGTTTCACTTTATTACTCTTTTTTAATTACTCATTTTGGCGCTTAAGAGGATCCCTTGCCTATAAAAGGGCTTTGGATAATCCCCTGTAGCTACATCACTAATTACACTCAATTTTAACATATTTTTTTAAATATATACAACACATTTATTTTATTTTTTATTAGTATTATAATTCTAATTCAAAAGGTAAATAAATATTCTAAGGTTGCAGTAAGTCTATTAATAATAGTAATTGTTTGAGGCATATTGAAGATAGTACTTACTTAAATAAAAATATTATAAATAAATAAAACCTCACTGTTGTATCAATCCCAAGAAATTCTTGTTGTTTTCTTTGTTCTAAAATAATTATATAAATTTATTAATTCATTTCCTCTACCTTCTAAAACTTTTCCCAGTTTTCCTCCTCATTTTCTCTGCTCTTTTCATCTTCTTCTCTTTCTTCTAGATGACCGGCTTACATTTTGAGGACTTTCCAAATGACAATGATGATACGCCACCTTGCAACAAATGACATTGCGCATGGACCACCCAAGCCAAAAAAGAAAATTTTTGCCGCAACCGATTTTCAAACCTGGGTTCAACCTTTTAAGGTTATATTAAATTATATAATATATAATTTTGAAGTGATTTCTGGATCACTATAGTGAGTTAACCTTTGCACCTCTCACTTATATTATTAAATTTTTATTGCAATAACAGTGATTGTGGCTTAATTGCTGATTCACTGAGTGTAAGTGTTCAAAGTTTTATTAATTTTTTTATTCCTAGTTGACCATAATAGATTTATACTCTTAGTCCTAGAGGATCATAAATTTTTTAATAACTTATTAAATTTATTTTTATTAAATTATTTTTTGATTTATTGGTTGACCACAATAGTACTAGGTGCTTAGTCCCAATATTGCCAATGTATTTTTTGATATTAATTATTTTTGGTTGACTTATAGAACCTTTGTTGGTTGGTCCCATTATAATTATTAATATTTCTTAATATACAAGTGTAATTACATATATTTGAATTACATTTTTTGTTAATTATTTGACTTTTAAATAAAAATTCAAATTTTTTTCTTATTTTTTTAAAAAAAATCAATTAATTATAGGTTATTTTGATATAAAAATTTGAATCATTAAAATACTTTTGATTCTTTGCTCACAGTTTTAATGTCCAGCAGTTTGGCTAACAGCATAGATAACTTACATGTAGATGAGATTGAAGTGAATGTTGACACTGAGTCTGTAGGTTCTTCTATATTAACTTACAAAAACTATTCAGCTGAAAAAAAACCTTCAGGATGTGAAAATGTCAGGAGAAGTGGCAAACCCCCCTCGCCAAACATCTCTGAAAGAAGCAAAACCTCTGATAAATCAGGAAAATCCACTAAAGGGTATAAAAATAAAAAAGATACCTCTGACTCAACAAGTAAACAACCTGTCCAGTCACATAAAAGAACTGAAGGCAGAAAGTATGAAATACAAGGCAACACACTCTGGAAACAGATGCAGGAGTTATTAAATCCCAAACTGGCTCAACCTCCTCCTTTCCCAGCCTCTCAGCCTCAGCCTCAACCTCAGCCCCATCAGGCACCCAGCTCCTTCACTCAAAACCAAAACACTCTGCAGGTGGAGCAGTGGAAATAGGATTACTTGATGAACCATTACCAAAATAATGTTCAGCAACCAACAGCTCAACACCCTGGCCCATCCAGGACACCAACCTATCATCCATTTCCTCAGCCCCATCCTTATCAGGGAGGCAGAAGAAAGAAGGCACAGGGGAATTTTCCTCCCTTGCCATGGTAAATAATTTGTTTGATAAACATGTTGGTATGTATAATAACAAATGTTCTTCCACAGGTAATATTGTGGATCCTGGTGAAAGAACAGTTAAACCCTTAAAAAGACAACTTTGTTTGATGAGTAGCCCCAATGATGTAATTAGCAAATTATCATTTGATGAACCTTTACATTTGACTTCTACTTCTTTAATTAATCCTTTTCTTGCAATTAAGAATTATTCTGTTTCACCTGAAGTCTATACTTTAATTGAGAAAACTTCTGAAGAAATATTGAAAGATACACTTGATTTTAATGTTGTGAAAGACAAACATTTGAGAGATGTGTTAATACATGGGAGTGATAGATTAAATAATTTTCACTTGCATTGTAAAGTGAGTTCTTCTGTACAAGATACAGCTTATTTAAAAATCAAAGAAGCTTTGAATATTGTTCTTAGCCAACAAAAACAAATAAGGAGTGACCATAGAGCTATCTCAGATAAGAATATCAGTCTGCATAAGACCTTTAGTGAATTGAAACCCCTTATTGAGGAAATTTATTCATTAAAAGGTGAAATAAAATCTCTACAAAATGAGGAATCTGAGAATACTCAAGGTGATCTTGATGATTCCTCCAGTGACTGTAATAGAAATATATCTTATGACCATGAGTCTTCTCAGGAAGTTCTGGTTTTAGAAAAATATATCCAATATTTAGATAATTGGTCTAATAATTGTGATATTGACTTATCTTCTGTAGAAAATGCTGAATTAATTTGAGATATTACTGACAATTCCATTTTAATATCACCTTTGAGGGCACCAGTTATCATTAATGGTAGAAATGTTGAGGTTATTCTTGACTCTGGTGCTGGAGGAAGTGTAGTGTCTGAAAAAGCACTTGCTTCTGTAGATAAGGATTATCAATGCAAATTATTACCTATAACATCTGAAAAATTGAAAGTTTATGATTCTGTTTTATGTCCCATCGGCAAATACAAAACCACTGTATTTTTTGAATATAATGGTGGTTTTGTCAGAGCTATTTCTGAATTTGTTGTAATGAAAAATGACAATTTAAGCAATTGGTTTATCATGGGAAATGATATTTTAAACATGTTTGGCATTAAGTTGGATCCTGAAAATAATTTTTTTACTTTGGGAATGAATGGGAAAAGAAAATTTGAAATTTCTTCTTCTAAAAAGCATTCTTCACCCTTATTAAAATCTTGTCATTCCTTGATCCAATTTAAAGGCAGACAAACGGAGGAAATAAATGTATTATTGTCTGAAATTGAAACAGCTTCATTTGGTGATCAATTAACTGTTGACCAAAAAGATTCAATAGTGGCTTTAATTACATCTTTCCCAATGGCTTTTGCTCATGGTTCCCATGTGTTAGGCTTGATTAAAGATGAAATGAAAATTTCTTCATCCTGCAATTTGGATGAAATACCTCCTAGCCTAAATAAAAAACCTTACCCTGCTTCTCCCACAAAAAGAAGAGATATGGATGATAATACCTCCACTTTATTGAATATGAATCTTATTGGAAAAGTAGGTGTTACTCCAAAATATTATGTCATCTCTCCAGTTTTAATCTCTTATGAAAAAGATAAAGCTAGACTTTGTGGAGATTATAGATCATTAAATACTTATACTGTGGATGATATTTACCCATTACCCAGAATTAGCTCTATACATGCTACCTTACAAGGTGCTAAATTCATAAGCTGTTTGTATGGTAATAAAAGTTACCATTAAATAACTGTTGAACAGTCTTCCCAAAATTTTTTGCTAATTGCAACCCATATGGGAATTTACAAATATGTTAGGATACCTTTTGGCCCTAAAAATGCCCCTTCAGTATTCCAAATAGTGATGGATAAGAAATTTCATCAAGAAATAATTGAGGGTTGGTTAATTGTTTATATTGATGACATCATAGTTTTTTTCCAAAACTTTTGATGAAAATTTACAACACTTGAATAAATTCTTTCCAAAAATGGATGAAATTAACATGACTTTATCCTTAAAGAAGTGTAAATTTTTGTTTCAATCCTTAAAAGTGCTGTGTCATGTTGTGTCTGGCTTACAGGTCGGTGTAGACCAAGGAAAATTTGCTACTATCCAAAATTTTTAAGCACCCACTTCTTTTAAATAAATACAGAGTTTTTCTGGAATGTGTGGCTATAGAAAATACATAAAAAATTATCAAGTCATAGCCTCACCACTTACCAAACTAACAATAAAAGATTTAGCTTATATATGGAATGAGGACAGTCAAAGAGCTTTTGATACATTAAAAAGATGTTTAATTTCAGCTCCAATCTTTGCCCTTCCAGATTTTAATAAGTCTTTTGTTCTTTATACAGATGCAAGCTTTATTGGCCTGGGAGCTGCTCTTCATCAAAAACATATTATTAATGAAAAAGTTTCATAAGTAGTAATCTGTTATATTTCAAGAAACTTAAGAAAAAGTGAATTGAAATATGGTGCCACTCAATTGGAGTGCTTAGCAGTTTTATGGGCTTTAGAAAAGCTTCATTACTGTTTAGATGATGAAAAGTTTGAATTAGTTACTGATTGAAGTGCTGTTAAATCCCTCTTAAACTTGAAAAAACCAAATAGACATATGTTTAGATGGCAACTTGGTGTTCAAGAATACAGAGGTAGAATGACTATTATTCACAGAGCTGGAAATGTTCATTCAAATGTGGATATGCTGTCCAGATTACCTCTTCCAAATTATGTTTCAAATCCAGCCTATGTACCAGAAGATGATACAGTACATATATATGGTATATACATTGTTGATATGGAAGTGGAACTGTTACAATTAATTCTGGATTCATATAATCAAGATTCTGATATGAATAAATTGGTTACTATCTTGAATGATCCAAAAAATGCATCTATCCAAGTATTAATAAAAACTCTTTCTCCAAAATACCAGAATGCTTTGAATAAAGGAAAGTTTTCCATTGAAGATGGTTATATTTACTAAAGGAGAAAACTGACCAATGTCATTGTTATTCCTATTTCCATGAAAGAAACCATCTTAAAACTATGTCATGATGATATATTAGCAGGACTTTTTGATCTTGAAAAAACCATTCTCAGAATTAAAAACACTTCTTGGTGGGCTAATATGTCTGAAGACACTAAATTATGTGATGAATCTTGTGATTCTTGTCAACAATCTAAAAGATTTACAGGTAAAAGAGCAGGATTTTTACAACATATTAAGCACCTGATGCTCCTTGGCAAATAATTAACATGGATTTTGTCACTGGTCTTCCTGTAGCAGGTAAAGACAGTTATAACTCTTGTTGGGTAATAGTGGATAGATTCACAAAAATGTGCAAATTTATTCCCACCCACAAAGATGTATCCACAAAAGAATTAGCTTTCTTATGGTGGACTTACATGTTTAATATTGTTGGATTTCCTAAAGCCATTATCTCTGATAGAGATCCAAAATTGACCTCTGAGTTTTGGACCTCTTTGATGGATATTTGTGGCTGTGTGTTGAAGTTTTCTACAGCTCACCATCCTCAGACTGATGGTCTAGCTGAAAGAATGATTCAAACTCTGGAAGATATGATTAGAAGGTATTGTGCATTTGGATTAGAATATAAAGACAATGACAGATTTACTCATGACTGGGTCACTCTATTGCCTGGTCTTGAATTTGCATATAATATCACTGTTCATTCTGTCACTGAGAAAAAGCCTTTTGAGCTTTGGTTAGGTTATGTCCCAAACACTCCTGCTCAAATTCTCAATAATAAATTACCTAAGTTGGAACTACACCCTGGTGTAAAATCTTTTATGCAAATTCAACAGCTATGTAGAAAACATGCTCAAAGCTGTATTGATAAAGCATTTGAATATGAAAAAAAAGATGGGATAAATCCCATAAAGAATACACATTTAACAAGGGTGATGAAGTGTTGATATCTACTGTTCATTTCAATCTACAAGGTAACAACAAATTAAAATATCCTTTTGTGGGACCATTTGTTGTTAAAAGATTGGTTGGAGATAATGCAATAGAATTTGTATTTTATTCTCCATATGATAGGAAACATCCTGTTTTTCCCATTTCTTTTTTTAAGACTTATACTTCCAACAATGACTTATTTCCCAAAAGAAGTGGAAGACCTAAGAAAATCCCTCAGGAAGTCACAGAAACTGCAGAAATTGATAAAATTCTCAATGATAGAATTATCACTTCTGAAAGAGGTACTGAATATTTATTGAGATATAAGAGCAAATCATCTGAACATGATGCATGGATACCTGGAAAATAAATTTCAAATCTTCCTACTCTTTTAAAAAAGTATAAAAAGAATAAATCTTTGAATTTTTTTTATTATTTTTTTAGAGTGAGGGAGTGTCAGCCAGGCTATACCAGGAGCCCAGTAAATTTTATTTCAATTTACTGGAACTAAAAGAGGGCATAAAAATATGCATATTATGTATATAAATTAATTTTATATTGCATAATGAAATAAAATAATTATTTTATTAAATATATATAATAAGTATTTTATTAATTTTATTATTATATAAATTCTTTATACATTTAAATCAAGCATGATATATTTTATATTCTATAAATTATGGTGCATTTCTATATATTTAATAAATATAAATTAATAATTAATTAGTTATAAACATATATTTTAATTATAAGTGTAAAATTAACTTATAATGTAATTAAATTAATTAATTAAAATTATATATTAAATAAAACCATACATATCTTATAAAACAATAATATTGGGAACTTTTTTTGACCCTTAATTGTGTCAGTAAAATTATTAAATAAATTAAAACACTTATTTAATAAGATGGTATTCAAATTCTCACTTTAAATTAGAAATATCATTAAATTAATTATTTGTTTCATTTAAACTAGTTATTGAATTAATTACATAGGCAAAACAATTAATTAAATTTGCTATATACTGGATTAAATTGATTACATGGATTTTTGTGTGAAAATAATTCTATTTGTTTTAATTAAATCCTTTACATCTCACTGTAATATCTGTTTTGGGTTATTTTACTCACTGTTCTTATGCTTCAGACTTACCTAGTTACTGATTATTTTAATTAATTGTTTTGGGAACTTATGGTGGGAAAATTGGTTACTTACTCACTGGTTTAGTTTATTTTTTCATGTTTTTCTCTCAATATCTATGTCTTAGTTAAATTCTTTTATATTCTTGTTTCAATTTATTACTCTTTTTTAATTACTCATTTTGGTTCTTCAGAGGATCCCTTGCCTATAAAAGGGCTTTGGATAATCCCCTGTAGCTACATCACTTATTACATTCAATTTTAACATATTTTTTTAAATATATACAACATGTTTATTTTATTTTTTATTAGTATTATAATTCTAATTCAAAAGGTAAATAAATATTCTAAGGTTTCAGTAAGTCTATTAATAATAGTAATTGTTTTCTGCACATTGAAAATAGTACTTATTTAAATAAATATATTATAAATAAATAAAACCTCACTGTTGCATCAATCCCAAGAAATTCTCATCATTTTCTTTGTTCTAAAATAATTATATAAATTTATTAATTCATTTCCTCTACCTTCTAAAACTTTTCTCATTTTTCCTCCTCATCTTCTCTGTTCTTTTCATCTTCTTCTCTTTCTTCTAGACAACCAGCTTACACACAGGTTCACACCCAGAAACTAAAAAAACAACTAGACATCTATTTCACTTATTTTTTCTCTGGTTCTAGGGAGGAAAACCTGTCTAAGAGTAAATTTGGTTGACTTTGAGAAGCTAAGAAAATGATATCATCAATATATTATAGAGAGATAGAGAGAGTTGGAAGATAGAGAGGTGAGATTTAAAAGTTGACCATTGTATATCACAAATAGGATGGTTGATAATGGGGATCCCTGAGAGAATCCATTGGGGTACAAGAAAGGAGGCAATACACAAAATTAAAATGCAAAACTAGTACATTGATCAGTGAGTGAATTGATAATGCAACTTATGAGAATTGGGGGAGGGGAGAAAGAGTAGAATGGCTTCAAGTCTTTTCAGTTTAATGGAGGGAAATACTTTTTGACATCAAAGGATAATGCACCAAAAAATATTTCCTTACACCAATTTTCCTGAGTTCATGTGGTGAGATGAAAAAGTGTGTCTTAGGTGAAATTTGGAGGTAATCTTTCATAGTTTGTGTCTGGTTGTAGGTTGTTTTATTCCACTACAACAGAGAGCAACTTAGTGAGTAATGAGTCCAGAGGCTTTCCCATAATATTTAAGACAGAAAAAGGATAGTAAGAATCGGGAATGGAATATTCAAGGAGACCAGGATTGGGAATAATGATTATCTTTTCCAGTTTCCAAACTTTGAGATAGTACCCCATGTAGAGGTAGGCTTGAAATATTGGGAGAAGAAGGTTACATGTGATTTTGGGGCTGAGGTAGAGAAGAGAATTAAGGATTCAACCAGTTCCAGACAGCCATTTCTTTTTGGTCTTAAGTAGGCATGAGATAAATTTCTTCTGAGTAAAGGTAGTGGATGGGGCAATGGTTGGTCAGACTGCATGGTATGGTGACCACTGAGGTACTCTCAAAGAAGATAGTCACCTTTTCCAAGTTTTCCAGGATGAGTGAACCATCCTGGGAAGAGTGTGGGGGGTTAGAATATAGGGAAGTAAGGGGATATCAATATTTATCTAGAAGTTTAAGTGTGGGGGGTGAGCAGGAAGATATTCTGTTTTACCAGTGCTGTTTGTTTAGGTAAGAGATTATAGAGCAGAAAAAATTCATCACTGTGGAAAACTCATCAACAAGGTGTGGAGCAAGAGTTATCTTGTGGAAATTCTGGGCCTAGTAGCATGATTTCTTGATTGAGTCAAGAATTCTTCTATCCCACAAGTGGTGAAACTTTGAACTGGGATTTTTCAGAAAAACAAAGCTATCCATTAGTTCAATTAAAGAGTAAGCTATGTGTTTAGGATTCAGTTTCATCTGAGATGGGGAATAAAGTGGGAAGGTGGATGGAAGAAAGAGAAGAGAGGTGATATGAATTATCAAATAAATTTCAGAATCTAAAGAAGTGGTTGGAATAATTATGTGGGGGAAGAGGACAGGGGATGAAATTTAGAAGTGTTCTGAAAGGTGGAAGGATGCATACATGGGTTCTGTAGTAGATTTTATGAGCATATTCATTCCCTTTGTGTCTGAAAAGACTAGATCAATTACAGAATTAAAATTTCTGGGGTTTCAGAAAATAATGACTGTTGGTTCAGAAATGAGTGTCATTTTAATGGAAGAGATAGAATAAAGGAAAGTTGTTGCATCTGGGTGGTTTGCTTTATAATTGGAAATATTTGCACTCAGGTTGTGGTGTAGGTTTAATTTGGTAAAGAGGAAGCAAGATATTTTCATGTGAGCTTCTAGAGTAGGGTGGAGATATGGGGTAGAGGCTAAAGTGGAGAGAGGGCTATAGGTGTCAGAGAGGAGAGGGAAGGTAGGGGAGAAAAGGGGATGAGTGATGTTCAAGAATGGACTTAAAGGAATATAAAAATATGAATTGGAATTTTACTATTAACATAGAACTAACCTCTGGTTGGGGAGTGGGAAAAGATATTCAGGGTAATGACGTCTCATCCTTTGGAATAGGCTGTGGTAAAGCAATCTTAAAAGAGGTAGTGTTCTTCAACTTAAATAATGTCAGAGACTGCTGTGGAGAGATAATTAATAAGGAAGTGAAAAAAGGGAAAAGAGAGATTGCAACTAATCTTGAAGACACTTAAAAGAGAAGAACAAAAATTAGGAAGAGTATAGGAGGGCATTATTGTGCAATTTTATGGGGGTAGGAGTTTTGTTGAGGGAGATGGAAAATAGAAGGTGAAAAATTGCAGTCCTTCAGTGTTTCCCAAAGTGAGATGGAGGAGTATTTTAGATGGTGATTTTGGGGGAGAGATTATAGCATTTGAAGCACACTTTTGAATTCAGTTTGGGATTTTCACAAGATTTTTGTATTTTAATTCCTGGTGAAATAAAAGCATATTGAAGGAAGTGGGAAATAAATGGAGAGTTTTCCTTTACCAAAAAATTGTAAACAAATTATAAATTATAAGTTAAATTCTTCTATGCACTGGAGCTTTCTATTACATATGCAATGAAAAGAGGGGGTGGAGAAGTAGAGGAGGTCAGTGTGATCTTTATCAAGAATGTAGAGGATAAAAGAGGAATATTTTTTCAGCACCCTGCCTTCTGAATTTTGGCACCAGGTAATTTGGTAAAAGGAATTCAGAAGTTGAGAATTTTTGTTAATCAATGAGTCAATGCAGATTTGGTCTTCATGGTTGAAGGTTTTTGGGACTCCATGGGTGAATATGTGGAAAATAGAGGGCTTATAAATCATGCCAGTAGGGGCACTTTTCTTTCAAGTATTGGCTTAGGTAATTTTTTCCTTTTCCAAGGAAAAAGTGAGTTTAATATCCTTTGAGCTATGTAGAAAATTTTTTTTCACCCTGATGGGGGAGGAGGAGGAGCAGAAGGAGGGAAGAGGTATTTTTTGGCTTTGATGCAGTAGTTGATAAAGGTGAATTTTTAGCTATTAGTAAGATTATAAATTGTGGGGGGGTGGGGTTTAGTTTTTTGATGGTTAATTTTGGGGGACTAGATGGGGAGAGGGTGACAGAGTGGGAGCTCATTAGAGATGGAGAAGATTTTAAGGAAGCAGCTTGTGTAAAATTACAGTGAGAGGGGAGAGGGGGGAGAAGAGGGAAAGAGAATGGCTGAGGTTCAGAAGAGTTGGTGAGGTGGTCAAGAATGGATTCAATTATTTTTTAGATAGAGAGAAAAAATGGGGGATGAGTGGGGGAGGGGAAAGGTGGAGGTTGATGGAAGTAGGTCTGCAGCATCACAGACATTAGAGAATCAGAGAGGGTTTGAATATCTGACATGGTTGTTATGTGATCTGAGATCTTCGTTTTTTTCCTGGGAAGATCATGAATGGTGCCATAGATTGTGTTGAGGCTCTTCATCAGGGAAAGGGAATTAGAGGCATATTCCTTGCCTACCAAACATTCAAGGCAAGCCACTGTTGTGCTTTTTTTCAGAATTTGGTTAAAAGATGAGGAGGAGGAGCGCTATGGGCGCTATGCATTGTAAAGAGGCGGAAGAGTGGATATTTTATAAGGGGGTTATATGGGGAAAGAGCTGTGGAGTTCTCCCAATAAAACAACTTATCTAGTAATCCAGTTATTCTCTATTATAACTGCCAATTGGTACAGTAAGTCCCATCTTCTCTCACTGTTGGAATTCCCAAAATTGTCAGTCTTAGTTAGTCTCACTACTGCATCCAGAATATTCAGTCCCATCTTAGGCTAGTGTTAGAGCTAGTGTTAGTCTGCCTTCTTAGGTCTTAACATTTTGTCTGATCTTAATTGGTGCACTACTGAAGAGCAATGAACCCCTCAGGTCAACCTGATGCAACAGCAATTGCTGCAATGCAAGAGCAAATGGCACACTTACAAGAACAAAATTCCAGACTCATTTAAAGTCTAGCCAAGGAAAGGCCCTCATACTGCGGCCCTACAGAAGCAGAACTGGAGGCGGCTGAAGCTGAGGCACAGGCATGGCCCATGACACCAGCACCGCTTGTTAAAGGCCCAAAGATTGCTTTCCCAGAAATCTTTGATGGAAAGAAAGGTCTCTGGGTGGATCAGCAATCATTTCAGGTAAATCTTTAAGTACCTCTCAACCACAATCAGCTCCCAGATGAGCTTTAAAAAACTGGATTTTAAATCTCATACCTCAAAGACAAGGCAGCAAGCTGGGCGAGGCCATATAAAAAGGAACTTCTTTGAAATGGGAAGTTGGAAAAAGATTTCCATCAGTTCATGGAAGAATTTGAATTAGCATTTTGAGATCCCAATGTGGCCACAACCTCAGAGAATACTCTCAACCAGTTGTGACAGAAACATTCTTTTGCTGTGTATGTGCCTGAATTCTGGGGCCACACCAGCTATGTTAAAAAATGGGGAGAAAGAGCACTCATGTTTCCCTTTAGAAATGGGCTCTTGCAAAAAACCAGAAACACCCTAAATAGTCACCCTCATCCAACCTCCCTCAAAGCACTCATGGAACTAGCTATCCAAAACAACAAAAAGTTCACACATCAGAAAAAGGATGGTTGGAGTGGCACTTGTCAGTGGTGCAACTATGCCCCATCAGGAAGGGCCAGTGGCAGGGACTGTAATTCCATGGACATTGATGAAGTCAACATATGTGGCACTAATTGGAAGAAAAGACTATCTGATGAGGAATACCAGAGGCATATGAGTGGAGGGCTGTGCCTCTAATGTAGAAATGGTTGTCTTCTAGAAAGGGAGTGTAAGGGGAAGATCAGGGTTAGTGAGATGGAGGATAGCACATTTATTGCACAGGTAAAATACAGCACTCAGGTGTGACGGTTGTGCCCTCCTTGAGAAGATTAGAGGGAAAGAATAAAGGGGATTTGGTAGAAGAATTATCAGCGTTTAAGCCACTTGAAGTAAATGATAATTGTATTATACTAAAATTTCCTTTAATGAACCTTGACGCCACAACAAACTTAAGATCCCTACTAGACTGTGGGGTCACAGACTGTTTTATTTCTAAAAAGTTTTTACAGAGAAATGAAATTAAAAGTGAAAAATTGGACCACCCTAGGCATCTAATTATGTTCGACGGATCTGCAGGTGGGGGAGGAGAAGTAAGAAAAAAGGTTTTTTTTGCAGGTTTTGGTGTGACTGAAAATAGTTGCAGTGCAGGGCATATGAGACAAACCTGAAAGACAAGTACAACATGGTACTCATTATGAAATGGCTGGACCAATATAACCCACACATTTACTGGAAGAAAAAGAAGGTTCAGATGGGGAGGAAAGAGGACACTGGTGCTAAAGTATTTTCCACTGGCCCTTTTAGGTGCCAGGGGCCCATCCTGGTGAGTCTTCTGATGTTTTGTTATCATAGGTTGACTTGCCACCAGAACTGATGCTTCTATTGACTCTAAGCAGAAGGCTGGGGATAGTTTCCAACAGGGAGCACCAGAGAGGGAAAACAGGAGAAGAAAGGCGCTTAAAAGAGGAGAAGGTGCAAATGAATAAGGATAAGACAGAAGATGGGATGGTTGATGGCACAGAGAAAGCATTTTTCCCCTGGCCTCTGCAGGGGTCAGGGGCCTCTCATGGAGAGTCTCCTGGTGTTTCATTATCATCAGTAGACTTTCCGCAAGAACTGACACTTTCTCTTGATCCTAAGCTTCAGGACTTGGAGGGGGTGCTGGAGGAAGAAGAGGAGCTGAAATGCAACACAAAATCTTGGAACATATCCGCCAAGATTTCAGCCAAGTTCCAGTCCTCAAAGCCAACAAAAAGCCCCAAGGAAATTGTCCCTGAAGCATACTGGGAGTCATTACTACTTTTTAAAGATGGAGAATTCAAGACTCTACCACCTCATTGACCATACAACTTTTCCATTGATCTGATGCCAGGAACAAACCCTCAATTTAGCCCCATAATCCCATTATCAACCCTAGAGTCAACAGCTCTAAAAAAGATGATAGATGAAAATTTAAAGAATGGTGTTATTAGGGAATTCAAATCTCCTTGGGCCACCCTGATAACTTTGTAGGAAAAAAGGATGGGTCATTAAGACTTTGTATTGATTTGAGAAGGTTAAACGCACTGAAATTAAAAAAAAGATATCTCCTTCCCCTGACTAGTTAGCTAATTGATAGCCTTCAAGGTGCAGAGATCTTCATGTTGCTAGATCTTAGGGCAGGTTACCAAATCATACATGTGAAAGAAGTTGATTAACACAAACTGGCATTTGTCACCAAACTTGGTCATGTTTAATGGCTGGTAATACCATTTGGTTCATGTAATGTACCTTCCACTTTCCAACATCTCACCAACAGCATCTTTAGAGACAGAATAGGGATAGATGTGGTGGTATACCTGGATGAAATCCTGATTTATTCCAGATCAATTAAATAACACTAGATATATGTGGAAGACTTTTTTCAGTGCTTGAGGGAGGTCCAAGTATGGTTAAAACTGGAGAAATGTGTTTTTTCAGTAGGTGGAATCCCCTACCTAGGTATGATCATTTCATAAATTAAGGTGCAAATGGACCAGGAGAAATTAAAGGAAGTAACTGAATGTCAAACACCAACATCAGTAAAAGAGCTCCAGTAATTCCTAGGCTTTGAAAATTCTTACCACCATTATATTGAAAATTACTCCCACATTTGCCAACCATTGCATAATCTCACAAAGAATGAAGTAAAGTTTATCTGGAGAGGTAACCAACAATATGTGATTGAATACCTATAAAGACAATTTGTGCCAGCCCCTGTTCTTGCAATCCCTGACTTGTTAAAGCCATTTTTTCTGGAATGTGACTGCTCAGATTTTGAACTAGGTGCAGTGTTATACCAATATGATGCTAAAATTTCTTTCACCCAGTAGCATATTTGTCACAAACACTGCTAGGTGTCTAATTGAACTATGAAGTATATGATAAGGAGCTATTGGAACTAGTTGAAGTGGTGCACACCTGGAGTCACTATTTAGAAGGTGGGCCACACAGATTTCAAGTTATTATTTACACAGACCATAAAAACTTTGAAACTTACCTGAAAACAAAAAATTTGACTCCCAGGAAAGCACACTGGGAAGAACTGCTAAGTAGAATTAATTTCTTTGTTACATTCTGAACAGGGAAGATAAGTGGAAAATCTGACGCACTATCACAACATCCTGACTTGCTCCCAGCACCCTTCCAGTTACATTCTTTTGGTGCTACATTATTGAAGGGGGACTTTAAAGAGGGGGTAATCCTAGATGAAGTGGAATTGGAGGATGAAGATTGGATGGAATGGGTAAGAAGGGAGCAGGAAAAGTATGAGAGGTTTCAGGAGTTAGTGAAGGTGATGTTATCAAAAGAGGTATTAGTAAGGAAAGGATTAGAGGAGTATCCCCTAGAAAGGAGAACACTATATTGGAATTGGAGGATAGTGGTGCCAAATGATGAAGAGCTCAAGAGGCAGGTGGTAAAATCAAGGCATGACTCCCCCATGGTAGGGCACCCAGGACTGCAGAATACTGTGGAGCTTGTAAATCGCAACTTTTACTGGAAGTCCATGAAGGAATATGTCCAGCACTATTTAGTGGCAAGCAAATCTTGAAAGAGGAGCAAGATCAGTCTAACAACCACACCACTAACTTTTTTAAGCATATCAAATCAGCAATGGAAGGAAATCTCTTATGATCTTGTAGTGGAGTTACCCAAGTCACAAGAAAGAATGCTATCCTCACAGTAGTTGACTGCTGCACCAAGATGGTGCACTTTGTTCCCACCACTACCAAGGTTAAATCAGCAGGAATTTCATACTTAATAATGGAGCATGTCTGAAAATTTCATGGATTTCCTGAAAGTATAGTATCAGATAGGGGAAGTACTTCCAACTCTAAGCTGCTGAAAGCAATTTATGAAGAACTGAACATTAAGCCCATCTTGTCAAAAGCATGGCATTCACAGACTGATGGGAAGTCTGAGATATTGAATAAAGCAATTGAACAATATTTTTGCCATTTTATTAGCTATCATCAAGATAATTAGGTACAGCTGTTGCCATTAGCTGAATTCTCATAAAACAACCGGGCACATGCCACAACAGGCATGTCACCATTCTATGCTAACTATAGTTATCACCCAAAATTCTCAATTGGTACCCTATCCACGTTACAAGTTCAAGAAGTGGAAGAGCAGATCCAAAGAATATTGAGTATATGTCAGGAGCTTGAAGCAGCTCTCAAGTTATCTCAAAAATCAATCAAGTGTCATCATGATCAAGGAAGGACCCAGAACTGTGCACTACAGGTAGGTGACAAGTTTTGGTTAAGCTCACATCTCCTTTCCACATTACACACCAGTGCTAAATTAGATCACAAAAAAGTGGGGCCATTCAAAGTCAAAGCAAGGTATCTGAATCAGCTTATGAGCTGGAACTACCAATCTAAATTAGACAAGTACATCCAGTCTTCAACATTTCATTGCTCACAAAGCATAAAGAAGATACAGTTCCAGGACGCCCAGAAGAGCCACCAGCACCAATCCAGGTGGGAAATGAAGAGGAGTTTGAAGTGGAGAAAGCTTTTTCTATGAGGGTGTATAAGGGGAAGGTCCAGTACTTGGTGCATTGGAAAGGTTATGGGGCTGGAGATAGGTCTTTGGAACCAGTGGAAAATTTGGTTAATGCAAAGGAAAGGTTGAAGGAGTTTGAGAAGAAGCGCAGGGGACAGGAGGGGTAAAAGAGGAGGTAATGTTAGGATTTGGTTGAGAGGTGGGGAGGAGGAGCACTATGGGAGCTATGCATTGTAAAGAGGCAGAAGAGTGGATATTGCATAAGGGGGTTATATGGGGCAAGCGCTGTGGAGTGCTCCCCATTGGGCAACTTATCTAGTAATCCAGTTATTCTCTAGTCTCACTGTCAGTTGACATAGTTATTCCTGTCTTCTCTAACTGTTGGAAGTCCCAACATAGTCAGTCTTAGTTAGTCTCACTGCTGCATCCAGCATAGTCAGTCCTGTCTTAGGCTAGTGTTAGCGCTAGTGGTAGTCTGCCTTCTTAGGTCTTAACACTTTTACCAGTGGTGGGGGGGAGGGGAGAGGGGGGAAAGAGTGAGGCCAGGATTAAAGAAGGTGGTATTGCGGTTATGTATGGATGCCTCTAATGAACCATTTTTTGAAAGGGCACACTGGGGAAGAGGGATAGGGGTAATTCTGGGGGAGGGGAGAGCAGAGCAATTTTCAGTGGGTGAAAGGGGGATATCTTGGGAAGGATTGGAGATTTTGGGATGAGCATCTTTGTATTCTTCCATTGATTCTGAGTAGGTTCCACATGTAGGGTGTCTTTTGAGGGGAGTAGGGGAGGGGTAACTTCTCTTTATCATAGCTGGGTAGGGTCTAGGCAGAGTAAGGGCTGGGGAAGTGAAGGGGGGAAAGACGGTATATGTTTTGGTATTAAAGGTGAGTGGGGGGAGTGGGACAGGAGAAGGGAAAACAGGGCTAAGAGGAGGGAATTCAGAAATCAGAGGGGGATTGGGGGTTGGAGGCATGAAAGAAGGCAAAACAGGTGGAGGTGCATTGATTTGCATAAGATGGTTTCCCTAGTCAGAATCCATGGAGGGTACCTCCCTTATGCAAATCACTTTTTGGTGGTTGATCCTTCAATTTTTTCATCAAAAATTTCACAAGCTTTTTCCACTTAGCTGTAATATAAGCTTAAAACACTTTCAATACAATTTCTTTGTCATACATGAGCAAATATTTTGTCCTTTGATCTGGTAACTTTTGGGTTTCATTGTCTTGAGTTACAGCCAAATCAAAAAAGCTTCTGGAATTTTTGAGTAAAAAACAAAAATTTCCCTCACAAAAAAAATGATTTGCCTATTCAAAATGAGGTATCACTTCTCTCTGGTAGATTTCCCAATAATGTTCCTCTCTCACAGTAGACACTCATAGTTGTTAATTGTCATTGTCCTTTGTCTTCCCCTCCTCTGTCAACCTTACCATGTAAATACTCTTATGTGTCTCCCTCCTTCATGCCCCTCGTCAGGTGAGATTGTAAGATATAAAAGAAAAAAAAAAGAGGTATCACCTACCTATCTCTCATCTTTTTTAATAGGAAAATCATTTTATTTGTGATGGAAACTTTGATTTTTTTGTCAAAAATTCAGCAAGCCTTTGTGAATTGGCTATGGCTGATGTCCTGACAAAAGCAGCTTGAAGATCCATCTATGAATTTTTTATTTCTAAACAAGCATACGTGACCCATGCTCTGCATGATATTCAATGTGGAATCAAGAATCAGCGTGTTATCTAATGTGAAATTAAAATTGTGGGTTGTTTTTTGGCCGGCTGACGCGCTGCCCCATGTTACTTGGGGTCAGTTAGGGCTCCAGCGCAGAATGAAAGAAAATAGGAATAGATCTAAAACCACAAAATATTATTTAATAGACTAGTTCTTTTATATATATATATAGATATATAGATATATAAATAGACGAGCCTGCTACCCGCCTGCAATGCAGACAGATAGCAGGTTTGCACCCACATTGCATGAAAGTGATGATTAAGGTAAGGGGATTGGGACGTTGAGGGGGAATTTAGGTTAGAGGCATGATTTCTTTTTTTTTCAGGAAGTTAGGGAACTATATGGTATTTATATAATAGATTAGGAAGTTACGACACTAGTTCTTTTTGTTATGTGCTTAGGTACCTTATGTACATAGTCATTTGCGTTATAGTCTGTAGTCGCGGCGTCCCCTGTTCTCCGGTTCTTTCCGGAGCTCTACAGGCTGACACCATGCTACAGGTAAGCAATGAAATGGTTCTTTCCAGAGTTCTACAGGCTGACACCATGCTACAGGTTATGGGCTGTACTCGCCGGCACTGAAACTTTAGCCGTAAAAAAACTCCACAACGTTAGCAACACTAGGAATGTTTTAGTAGCTGAAAGACCTCCAGCGCATGTCAGAAAAAGATGCACCTACCCCTTCCTCTGGTAAAATTAAATCTACCTGAATATCTGGCTCCATCTCCAATTGCAAGTTAAGGAGAATTGGCATCGATCCATTGAACACCCCAGACTTATCATCCTCTACTTCACGGAATACACGCGCCAAAAAATCTGTCTTACCCCCCCCTCCATCACCCTCACTACCCAAGCCTTTTCCCTCCCCTGCCTTTAATATTAATCTCCCTGATACCTCCCTACCTTCCGAAACCCTTCCCTACCCCCCTACTTCACCCTCGCTACCCCTAAAGTGTAGCAAGGCCATCTCCTCAACCCCCTACTCCTCCCAATCAACCTCGCTACCCCTAAAGTGTAGTGAGGCCTTTCCCCTTACCTCTCCCCCTCTCATTCAACCAATAAAGCCACCCCCTCAACCTCACTACCCCTAAAGTGTAGCAAGGCCTTTCCCCTTACCTCCCCCCCCCTCTCATTCAACCAATAAAGCCACCCCCTCCCCTAAATTAAATACCGCTATTGACAAAATAACCTGTGCAAGAGGGGAACTAAATTTAGGAAACTTTCCAACTACCTCTGCCAAAAAAAATTGCATCTACTAATTCACAATTGTTGCCTGCACAGGGCCTTTCCGTTTCCCCTTTCCACGGACCTGTTCCTCCTCATCTTGCACAACCCATAGGAATTATTGAGCAACAAAGGACATTAAAAAATGTAATTTATTTCACCAAGTCCATTCCCTGCCTTGAAACATCAGGTAGTAACTTCTCTGAGTGGCACAGAAACGTCATGGCACTTATCAAAGATTTTGTTGGCACGAGAGCTTACGCAATGAATGATGAACCTGGTCCTGATGATTTTGAAGACAGAGTTACACATCTTGTTCTTGTTCACTCAATCTCTAGTAATCTACGCTAAGAAATTTCAACAGATTGGAAAGCATTTCAGACCTATCTCCACATTTCCTACAAATTCACTAGATCCAATCATACATCAATCATAATGGCTATCAGTAATTTCATCAATTTAAAACAAACTCAGTTTACGTCACATGCTGAATATTTAGAGGCCTTCAACAAACACTTTGATGCCATTGAAAAGAAAGGGATTTCGTTTGATCAGAAAGTCTTCAAAGCTCTTATGTCCCATGCTTTACTACCTTCATCACTCAAAGATCTATATGTTGACCTATGTGTTGCCCTTGATAATTGCCCTGATTCAAAATCCGTTACTTTTGAAGATTTTTGCCAACTCATGCCAACTCTCGCCCAAAACAGAGTTTATCGAGAAGGAGTTTGATCACCTGCTGCTACCCTTACTGTTGAACCATCTTTTCATGCTGCCGCTCAACCCCAGAGGAGTAATGACTCTTACAGGCCTCCTGGTGCATTTCCTAATTGTCATGAATTCCACTCCACTGCTCATGTTAAAGCACACTGCCCATATAATCCTCACTCCTCAAATTTCTCAGCAAAACTTTACATTATGTGGGAACTTGCTACTGCTTTTGCTTCTGATCCTAATGCAAGGAACAAGAAAGTCTACATTCCATACAAACTCCCTCAACGTGGTCCTATTTGTGCCAGAGATATTCAAATTGAAGCTAATGAAATCACTATCTTTGAACATAAAATTGAGGCACTATATGAAATGGTTGAACAAATTGATCTCAATAGTGCTGAATTGTCTCCTGATGCAATTGCTGATAAGTATGCTATCTTGTACAGTGGAGCAACTCATCATGTCACTGGCAATGTGAGCCTTCTAAGAAATTTCAAACTTCTTGAGAAGCAGATTCCAGTCAATGTGGCCACTAACTGTCCTTCTTTCTTCATCACTGGCATAGGAGATTTACAAATTAAAGGGGATGGTTAAATAGTCACTATTACCAATGTCTTCTATTGTACAGATGTTAGGACTACTCTTATTTCTTTATTTTATTTAGTGAACTGTGGTTTCTGTTTTGGTTTGTGTTGTGAAAATAAAAATTTGGGGATTTATCTGAAAGAGGATTTGATTATGACTGGAAGGTTAGAGAATACCAGAAGAAGATGGGTCTTGGATGTAATTAGTGTTATTACTTGCATTCCAAATGATGTTCCTTCTTATTGCTATTCCTTGCACCCTTTGTTATTTTGCACTGTTAATAAGAATCATCATATCAATTGTCCACCTGCGGCCAAAGGTTCCCTGATGGATTGGCATAGAAGACTAGGACATGTCAGCATTGAAACCATCAGAAAAATAATCAATGCTGGTATGGGCACTGGATTACCATTATCTATGCCTGCAGGTAAGATTGACTGTGAAGATTGTTTAATTGAGAAGAGCACCAGGAAACCATAAGCCACTCATGAATCAAAACCAGAATCCTTAATGAGTTTAATTGTTGGAGATCTTGTAGATCCCATGGATCCCACTGTTCACGGTGCCAGATGGGCAGCAATTTTCAGAGAAAGCTCAACTTCATATGGTGAGGTATTTTTACTGAATTCCAAATCTGAGGCAACTTTTTGTTTTGTTTCTTTCTATAAAAGATTAGAAAATGTAACAGGGAAGAAGCTTCAAGTTTTACGCACTGATGGAGGTGAGATGCACAGCAATAAAATGGCTCAGATCTTGGCCAACATTGGTGCTACTCATGAAGTTAAATGCCCCCATCATCACAAGCAGAATGGAACAGCTGAAAGGTTTAACAGAACAGTTGGTGACATTGTGAGAACCATACTCCTTTCCAGAGAACTACCTGAACCATTCTGGGGTTTGGCATACAAGTGGGCGGCTCATGTTCACAATCAGATCCCCAATGTTAAAACAGGTGACAAAACCCCCATTCAACTACTATACGATACCACCCCAAACTATTCCAATTTTTGCATTTTTTGTGAAACAGCATTTGTCCATATTCACAAGGAGACACACCAAAAACTAGATCAACGTGTTTTGATGTGTAAGTGTGTAGGTTATTCTTTAAACAATGCTGGTCGGCTGTTCTGGCATGAGGATTCAAACACCTTTTTTGAATCCGCCATGGCTGTTTTCCCTGGTGATTGCCTTCCCAATCATGATGCTGTTCTCCAAGCCCCAGTGACGACACCATCAAAGGGTTCTCTTCAGTCTATTCTCAACAGTCTTAAATTAGGCAACTCCAAAGATGAAGAAGCACTTTTGTCACAAGAAAAAGCTGTTACAGAGATTTTCCAAAAAGGTTTGTCACACTCTGATGTTATCCCTAGAGCTCATCTACAAGCCATGCTATCTCCTGACCGTCAAAAATGGGAACTGGCATGCAGAAGAGAACTAGCTAATATGAAGAAAATGGATGTTTGGTATGAAGAAAAAGTCCCACCAGGAAGTAAAATCACCAATGCAAAATGGGTATTCACCATTAAAAATCCTTCTTCAGACTCACCAACATACAAGGCATGCTATGTAGCAAAAGGTTTCCTTCAACAATATGGTATTGACTTTACTGAAACTTTTGCTCTCACTGAAACTTTTGCCTCACAGCGTGTTCTCCTGACTCTTGCAGCTTATCAAAAATTGCCTGTAAAGTCTTTTTATGTCAGGGAAGCCTATCTTCACAGTCCAATTGATGAAGCTATATGGGTACGTCCTCCTGAAGGTTTTCAACTGAAGGATAAAGACAATGCTCTCCGCCTGAAGAAAGCTATATATAGAGCCAAGCAAGCAGCAAGATGTTGGTGGTTACACATTGCTGACAAACTTGACTCTTTAGGATATAAAGCTAGTCAGTACGACAAAATTTTTTATGTCTTAAAGAAGAAAGGTTGTTTGGGTGTGGTGTGGATACATGCTGTCAGTATAGTCTAGTATATTAGTATGATATAATAGTGTTTATTTATGGTCCTATTACTTATTGATAAATGATTTAGTGATTAAACCTCAGAGGAAGACTAATAAAATAGTTATACTCAAGTCAAACTCACAATACTTGGATTTAAGTGCGTGCTAGTGGTGGAAAATAGATGAATAAAATATAGTTATAGCTTTATATAAAGATAAAATCAATTTATAGTGGCTTTATAATATATTTCTAAAGGTTAATAATTGTATAGTAGTGTTTGTTGGAGTTGTAGTAATTGAATTATGATAAATAACCGTCAAAATCCCTTCTTACTTATACCCAAATCCACTGGAGTGCACAGACCTTCAATCCAGATGATGTCACTGCTATCCCCGGCAATTACAGCATTGTGAGGGCCCATCACCTCCCCATGGCGTCCACTTCAAGCAGTTTCAACACCCAGACCTCCAGTAAGGACCCTCTGTCAGCCTAAATATCCTTAGGACTGAGTATTTCTTATGCTTAAAATAAGATAACCTTAATTAGATTAAGCTTATATCTTAAAAATAAGGTTAAAATAATAATATATATTATTTTATTATATATATATATAATTATTATTCTATTATATAATTTATAATAGTTTAAATAGCTTATCCATGGCCTAATAATACTTATTAAGGTGTTAATGGAGTCATAATATACTTATCTTAAGTGATATGAAGTAATTATTGACATACATAAGCTTATATGTATACATAAATCTCATATTCAGTGAAATATGCAGTATATTATGTATATTTAGGTATATAAGTGGGTTTTAGCCCCTTAATAGCCTATAACCTTTGTTTTTCTGCTTATTTTAGGTCATATGGACGAAATCAGTGGACTCACAACGCCTACAGAAGCATAGACACCTATATCAGGCGCATACACCCAGTGTGGACAACTAAAATTACTTCCTTGGATGGTTATTCACGGATTTATGGGTTGGAAAGATGTTTCTGGGTTAATGTGGATGCTTGGGGATGTTATTGGGGGCTTGGACATTTTATTTGTTTCCTTTATATGCTTTTAGTTTCATTAAATCTCTTTTTGATCTTTTATTTTACCTGTTTCTTTATGGTATCCGCTTTTATCTGGGATTTCTATTTATGGTATGACTCTGTGTTATTATTAATAGTGATGGAGGGTCCTTACTGGAGGTCTGGGTGTTGAAACTGCTTGAAGTGGACGCCATGGGGAGGTGATGGGCCCTCACAGTGCTGTAATTGCCGGGGATAGCAGTGACATCATCTGGATTGAAGGTCTGTGCACTCCAGTGGATTTGGGTATAAGTAAGGAGGGATTTTGACGGTTTATTAATCATTCAATTACTACACTTCAAATAAACACTACACTACAATTATTAACATTCAGAAATATATTATAAAGCCCTTATAAATTGATATTATCTTTATAAAAGCTATAACTATATTTTATTATTCTATTTTCCACCACTAGCACGCATTTAAATCCAAGTATTGTGAGTTTAATTTGAGTATAACTATTCTATTAGTCTTCCCCTGAGGTTTAATCACTAAATCATTTATTAATAAGTAGTAGGACCATAAAATAACACTATTATATCATACTTATATACTAGACTGTACTGACACCCTCCATCACTATTAATAATAACACTGATCCATACCATAAATAGAAAATCCAGATAAAAGCGGATACCATAAAGAAACAGGTAAAATAAACAATCAAAAAGAGATTTAATGAAACTAAAAGCATATAAAGGAAACAAATAAAATGTCCAAGCCCCCAATACATCCCCAAGCATCCACATTAACCCAGAAACATCCTTCCAACCCATAAATCCGTGAATAACCATCCAAGGAAGTAATTTTAGCTGTCCAAACTGGGTGTATGCGCCTGATATAGGTGTCTATGCTTCTGTAGGTGTTGTGAGTCCACTGATTTTGTCCATATGACCTAAAATAAGCAGAAAAACAAAGGTTATAGGCTATTAAGGGGCTAAAACCCACTTATATACCTAAATATACATAATATACTGCATATTTCACTGAATATGAGATTTATGTATACATATAAGCTTATGTATGTCAATAATTACTTCATATCACTTAAGATAAGTATATTATGACTCCATTAACACCTTAATAAATATTATTAGGCCATGGATAAGCTATTTAAACTATTATAAATTATATAATAGAATAATAATTATATATATATATATAATAAAATAATATATATTATTATTTTAACCTTATTTTTAAGATATAAGCTTAATCTACTTAAGGTTATCTTATTTTAAGCATAAGAAATACTCAGACCTAAGGATATTTAGGCTGACACGTGTTGATGATGTAATTGTGACTGGTAGTAGTGAGGAGGTATTGAAGGAGCTGGAGGATGGTTTAGATGGATCATTAAAGGTAAAATGGAATGAAAAGGTGAATGGCATTGTAGGTGTAAGTATTGAAGAGGTCCCTGAAGTTTTTAATCTCAACAATTTTCAGCTTATTAACAATATTTTAAGAGAACACAATCCTTCAGGACTAGTCACAAGCTCCCCACTACCTCAACAACTGAAAATCAGGACAGCAACAGATGATGAGGACGCAATTGACACTACCAAGTATCTTTCTATTCTAGGTGCTCTCAGCTATGTAGCTGTGGCAACCAGGCCTGATCTTTCTTTCCCAGTAAATTTCCTTGCTAGATTCTCTTCAAAACCAACAGCTACTCATTGGACAGCACTCAATCACCTATTACGCTATGTACAGTACAACACTAATCTTTCCTTTCACATTCATCCTGACAGAGACAGCCCTCTTGAATTGCGCTCCTACACTGATGCCACATGGAACAATGAGGAGTTTGCCAAAGCTCAGTCAGGTCATCTTTTACTACTCAACGACTGCACTGTTGTATGGACATCAAGACGTCAACTGACAGTCAGTGACTGATCTATGACAGCTGAATATGTTTCTCTTAGTAGTGGAATGAAGGATGCAATTTGGATCCCAAATTTTCTTCAATATCTATACCCTGACTTCCCACCTGTCAAGCTCCATTGTGACAATAAAGGCACTGTCTCCAATGCAAAAAATAATCCTGGTGAAAAGAGGACAAGTCATATTAGTAGGTGTTATTACTTGGTGAATGAACAGCTCTTCCTTAAGAAAGCCCTTCTAGAATGGGTTCCAACTGAAAAAATGTGTGCTGATATTCTAACCAAAGCACTGGGCCCATCTCTAACTTTCAACAAAAGGAAAGATGTCTGTGTATGGTGAAATATGGTGGAATGGGGGGGATTATTTCTTTTCTTTCTTATTTCTTTTTTCTCTTTCATATTTCTTTTCATTTTCTTTAGTTTTTGTGATGGTTAATTACATGTGTGGAGGATAATTTGACTGGAATAGTTTAAGTGACCATGTAGGGGGGATGTTATGTGCTTAGGCACCTTATGTAAATAGTCATTTGTGTTATAGTCTGTAGTCGCGGCGTCCCCTGTTCTCTGGTTCTTTCCGGAGTTCTACAGGCTGACACCGTGCTACAGCCATATCGGCAATGGTTGGTGCACCATGGCTTCTTCCGTTAACAACAACATGGAAATTGACGCGTCTCTAGACGCATCCACAAAAAATTCACCTCCTCCCGCACCCACCGCCTCTCCCCTCCCCCTCGCCAACGAATCCCCACCTTCCCATTTTCTTGCCCTGGCCACACCCTCTCTAGATCCACGGCCTTACCCAGCCCCAAAGAAGAGGCGCTATGTGTCCCCACCCCCCTCTCCCAGTACTAGATGCCCTCCTCGTGGCACCTCTAACGACTCATTGGGGGAAGCCAGTGACTCTCACCCAGAACTTTTCTGGAAGTCCTCCCAAGCCCCTCAAGCACCCTACTCTACCCCTGTAGTCCTTCCCCCTCCCATTCTCCCCCAAATTGACCCTACCCCATTTGTACCACCTCCTCCTCCCACCCACTCCCCCTCCTCCCTTGAGGACTCTGTTCATAACTCCAACAAGCCATTCTTTGGCTTTGGCCTTACTAACCTCCCCCCTCCCCCTACTCCCCCTTCTGAAAACGGCAACCCTGTGGCATCTAGTGTCCTGCGCATAGTTGGCCTAGACAGAGCCAATGACCCCAAGGCTCTTATGGACTGCCTCTTCTCATTGGTCAACTCGGTCAAAGATCCCCCCCGCAAGGGATCACGCATCAATATGCATGCTTCAACCATGGCTGACATCAAGGCCTTAACAAACACCCTCAGGCCACACATCCTTCAAGCCTCCTTCTATGCTCAACCTGACACTGCTCATCCCCCTCCTCAAAAGCAGCTCCCTCTTGCTTCCTCCTCATCCCCAGCTGACTCCTCCTCCCAAGCCAAAAAGTACTTTGACAAAAAATTTGATGAAATCCTTGCTTGACTTTCCCCTCTTCCTCCTCTCCTTCTCCCCTCAGGCTACCACAAAAGGGCCCTACCTTTGCGCAAATTGCCTCTAATTCCTCTTCCCAACACACCCCCCAGCCCCTTTGCTCTTCTCCCCCTCCCTCCAGTGGACTCCCCTTCATCATCATAAAACAAGCTAACCCAACCACAACAGTCCTCAAAGACACCACTACCCCCCAATTACTCTCCTTACTCAACAACCGCCTAGCCACCAAGAAGGTCCTCTCCCCCTCCTCCTCGAATCCGGTTAGGCTCCGTGTTATAGCAAGGCTAAAGTCCAATGATATCAAACTCATTGTGGCTTCAGAAGCTGAAAAACTCACCCTTATCAACTCATGGAAATGATGGATCCCCAATGATATGATTTTCAAGCCCCCGACTCACCCAGTTGTAGCCCATGGTGTCCCCACTTATCTCAACCTTGACGACCAAAACAACATCACTGCCCTCATTGAAGAAAACCCTGAGGCCCTCAAATCACTTTACCGGGTTTCATGGCTCAGAAGGCCTGAAGGAAGAGCTGGGAAAAACCATTCCTCGGTAATCCTCCACCTTCTAGATAAACATGATGCTGACCTACTAGTTTCCCCCTTCCCCCCTTTTCTCTTCATTTGTGAAAGTCAGGTCTGTCGCACTGAAGCTGTCAACAGGGAGCGGAGCACTTGCTATAGATGCTGGGGCAAGGAACACCTGTCAATCCACTGCTCTCTCCCCCCCCGTTGCACAAATTTTGCAGGCCACCACAGCTCAAAAGACTGCAAGGCTCCCAAGATTGACTCCCCTGTCTGCTTCAGATGTGTTGACTCCCTCTCTCCTGATCATCCCCTGAAAACGGCTACCATTCTTCTCTCCTCCCTCCTTAAATCAGACCCCCAATCTTCTCACATCTTTCACCTCCCTCATCACCCAGCCTGCCCTCATAACACCCTCAAATAGATGTCCATATCTGAACTGCCTAAGTGTCCCAATTTTTTCTATATATTTCATTTTAATTGTCATCATTCCTTTATATGTTTTCACTCCCTCTTTAATGACCCCTCCACCTCCAAGTATGATCTTCTAGTGATTCATGAACCATTCCTCTCAAATGATCACTTCTCTCCAGCACAAGCTAAAGGCTGGCACCTTTTTCCCCCTCTTTACACCCCTCCTAACCCCTCTCCCTCCCCAATCTGATGCTGTTTCTATGTCAACAAGAAATTTCCCATCCACCTCTTCTCCCCCCTCCCTAGTCCATGCTTGGACATCTCTCTTCTCCAATACAACAGCTCCTCTTCTCCCTTCCTCTTTGTTAATATTTATAACCCCCCAGTCTCCTTTTCCTCTCTCCCACACATTGTTCCCTCCCTCCTAACCCTCAAAAGCCTCCCAACTCTTCTCTTCACTGATAGTAATCTCCATCATGATTTGTGGGCTGATCCCGCTCGCCACACTTCTAATCACCCGGAGGCCACTCTACTCCTTGACGCCATGTCTACCCTTGGTCTGCATCTCATCTCACAACCTGGAATCATCATGTTCTGAAACTCCAGAAATTTCACCTCTGTGATTGATCTGGTTTTCCCAAACGTAGGGTGTTCCAACCTGGTTGTTAAATGTCATACAGACCTTGATGGTTCTTCCTCCTTCCTATCTGATCACCGATCCATTGAGACAATCCTCCTTCTCCACTCCCCTATAGCTCCTTCCCCTGTACCCTTTCGGAACTGGAAGCATCTCGATAAGTCTTCCCTCATCTCATCTCTCTCCTCCTTCTCCCTCCCCCCAATTTTCTCCCCTTCCCAAATAGATTCGGCTGCAGAACAGGTCTCCAAATTCTTAGTTGAGCCTATAGATTGTTTTGTCCTGCTGCAGCAGCCCAGTTTTTCATGTCAGGCCTGGTGGAACCAAAGCATCTTGGACCCCCTCAAACAATCCTGTTACAGGGCCCAGAGGCATTCACAGTCCTTCCCATCCCCCCAACATACAACTGAGTTTCTGGCAGTGCTCAAATCCTTCCGTGCAAAATTCAACTACCTTCGCAAACAACACTGGCAAAACAAGTTAGCCACCCTCACCCCAATGACCCTATTCAAAGCAGCCAAGTCCTCACATCCCAACCCTCAATCTAACCCTCCTCTCAATGATCACTCAGGAAACCCTATCATCGACAACATGGAAAAAGCCTCTTGCCTTTTTGAAGGAACTTCAGTAGCAACTTCCCCATGCTTACTGGATGACATCACCCCTCCTTTCTCAAAATCTGAACTTGTCTCAGCAATACTCAAGACCAAAAAGGGCAGAGCCCCCGGACTGGATGGCATTCCTAATTCCATCCTTCACCTTAGTCCTCCCCTAACAGCTGACCTGCTCCTGCCTCTTTTCCAGGCATGCCTGAATCATGGCTATTACCCAAAAGTTGGAAAGGTGCAAGGACAGTGATTATCCCCAAGCCAGGCAGATCTGATTACTTCACCCCCAACTCCTACCGTCCCATTGCAGTGCTGAACACAATAGGAAAGTTACTTGATTTGTTGCTCACTAAACGACTCTCCTTTTGTGTAGAATTGGCTAAACTCCTCCCTGAAACTCATTAAGGTGGACGCCCTCTCTGCTCCTCTTCTGATGCCCTGCTCCATCTGGTCACCTGGACTAAAGATCAATGGCGCAAGGGCAACTTTGTGGGGGCTCTATCACTTGACGTTAAAAGTGCCTTCCTCACAGTCAACCTAGACCGCCTCTCATCCATTCTTCTCTCCCTCCCAGTCCCTAGGAACCTTTCCTCCCTCATCATTGCTTCCCTCAAAAACAGAGTTACCAGCATTTCCTTCTCTTCTTTTGTCTCACCCCCCATCTTTTCCCCTAAACACCTCCCACAAGGTTCCCCCCTCTCCCCAATCCTATACGTCATCTACAACTCCAAACTCCTTTCCCTCCCATCCATCTCACCCAGTTCCCTGGCCCTTGGATACATCGGCGATATCTTATACCTAGCAGCGGGTAAAAGCCCATCAATTATTGTCGAGAAGCTGTCCAAACTGGGTGTAGTGGCTCAGGACTGGGGCTCTAGACACAGAGCCATTTTTGATTGCGCAAAAACCAAATGGCTCCTGTTGACTAAGTGTTCCCTCCCCATTAACTCTCTCCCGCAATTGATCTTTAACTCACTTACACTCACTGTTTCTGCTAATCATAAATGGTTAGGATTGATAATTGACTCATCCCTCTCTTTCAAAGCCAATGGGACCAACCTCACCTCCAAAGGCCTCCAGGCAGCGGGATCCATCCATTGCCTGGGCTCATCAGGTTGGGGTATCTCTCTCAAACAATATAAACAGCTAATCTTCTCCCTTATTCACTCACGCACTGATTATGCAGCAATAGTCTGGCACGCCCCAAAAAAGCCCTCGAGAACAGTCAGATTACTCCAAACAGTTGACAGCAAGGCGATTCGCAGGGCTTTGGGGTGTTTTAGGACCACACCAGTGAGTACTCTACTTCATGATTCAGCCTCTTTACCCTGTAAACAGCACCTAGACCTGGCAGTGTACAAGGCATGGGCCCGTCTCCTGGCCATTCCAGATACAAACCCTATGGCCCGGTTAGCCAAAACCCTTTCATCCTTGGCGCCTCCTAAATCACACCTGCACCCTCTCCACCTGATCAAATAATCAAACTTCTTCCCTCCTTCACTACCCCTCAATCAGCTCGATACGCACTGCCCCTTCCTTGTTCCCCCCTGGAATCCCCCACTATTCAAAGCTAAAATTGGGGAGTCCAAGGAAAAGGCTCTAGGCAAGGTATCTCTTTCCCTATCTAAGTTCCCACTACACTCATATTTCATTTACACAGATGGGTCAAGATCAGCAGAAGGTACCTTCAGTGCAGCTTTTGACCAGGCTTGAACTCCCCATATGTGGTACGCCTAGGGGACTCCCACCAGTACTCTGTCTTTGAGGCAGAACTGGTAGGAATCCTTCTAGGAATTTACCTGTTCCTCACAAACCCATGCCATCCTTTCTCTAGCTCCCCCACTCTCATGGTCAACAATCAGTCTACCATCCGCCTTCTCTCCTCTCCCTCTCCCTCTCCCTCTCCCTCCCCAGCTAACTCCTCATTAGTAGCCAGAATCTATCAAGCAGTTGCCCTTCTCCGTGAAGCCAACCCCCTCATTACCCTTACTCTGTGTTGGTGCCCTGGCAATGAGATTTTGGACAGCCTGGCCAATGGATCCCACCCCCTAGCAGAATTCACCTGCTCCATTCTGCACTTCATTCCTCCCCCTCCCTCAATCTCCCCCCTCAAATCACACATCCATTCCCACTCCCTATCCCTCCTCCTCTCACACCCATCCAAGGATGTTATCAGAAAACTACGGGGTAGATTCTCTCCAAGGGAAACCTTTGCCCAACTCTGCTGCCTCCCTAGGGCACTTGCCACTGCCTTTGCTCAACTTCGCTCAGGTCACTCACCCTTGCGTAACTACCTCTTTAGATTCAAGGCAGCTGATTCCCCTATCTGCATTCGCTGTGATGGGAATTATCGTGACACCCCTGAGCATGTCCTCCTTTTCTGCAAGGCTCACTCACAGCTAAGAGTTGGGTTGAGGAAGGAAGCTCAAAAACACAAAATTTCCTTCTGCACCTCCGCACTTTTGTCCCCATCTCCCATTATGTCCCTTGTTGCATCATTTATAGTTAACACTGAAAGACTCCCTAATAATTTGCCACTCTCTATTCAGCCTAGCCCTTAGCTTCCTCACTTTAAATTGCCATTAGTGTTTCTGTTTTCGTGTCACCTAGTCTCCTCTGCTGTACCTACTATCTGTCTTCTTTTCCTTCATGCCCCTATATTGGGTGAGATTGTATGAAATAAATAAAAAAAATGGTTGGTGCACCTAAGCAAAAAAAATCTAAACATTTGGACAGAATGATTGACGTTTGACAGTTAAAGTGACAATTATTTCGTGATAGGAAGCTGAATATACTGTCAAATGTCCATTGATCTGTCCAGAGGTTTTTAATTTTTTGTAAAACTGCACCAACCGTTTCCGATATGGCTGTACACTTTTATCTATATAGGTGATTTATTTCTGCTTAATTTTTTTTCTATCTTTCTCTCTATTTTGTTGGAATTTTTTGTCTTACACTTCCCTCATGGAGGGATGTTATGGATCATGCGGTAACTAGATTCTACATGGTTACCGAAGATCAACGTGTGAAGCCAGATAAGACTAATTAGGTGTCTAGTTCATTATGAATATTTTCAGCTAATCCTGGAAAGCTTGCGGTTTTCTTACATCCCACTCCCCGTTAAAATCATGAGTTTAGGGCAGCTAACCTATACTTTTGGGGGGGATGAGAAGCAAGACAACCGCAAGCATTCCAGGATTAGCTGCATATGCTTTGTACGAATGTTTCCTCATCTATTTCCGGATCAATTGATGATGTGGAAACATTCTACTCATTTTCTATTTTCTCTTCAATTCGATATCAATCAATTTATTAGATCAATTAATGGGAATAACTTTGTTGGAAACGTGAGAACGCGAGCAGTGCTACATAATAAAGACATCATTCTTCTATCGAGCTTGTAGAACATCTATTGCCTTGCAAGTTTGTGCAACTAATTGAGAAAAGCTTGCGGAATTTTTGACGAAAAAATCGAAGTTTCTTTCACGAAAAAATGGGGTTTTATTCGAAAGGGTCGTGGGTACTTCTTTTTAACACTACGCACCAAGTAAGATATCCCTGATGGGGATATCCAGCGCGAATTAGGGATATTTTAGGGAGGGATATAAGGTCAGAAAAATAAGTGCGAGAAACGTAGGTGTAAAAAAAATCATTTGCGACCATGAGAATTTTTTTTTTTCAGAAAAAAATTGTGAAAAAACAGCAAAAAATAAAAAATGAAATAAAAAATCAATTTTTCGGAAAAAAAAAAATTAAAAAAAAAAATTTACCCATGGTTACAAAATATTTTTCTTACACTTATTCTTCTCACATATTTTTTTTGCACATATTTTCCTTACACATATTTTTCTCGCACATATTTTTCTGACACATATTTTTCTATCCTTATGTCCCTCCCTACAATATCCCCAACTCGCGCTGGATATCCCCATCAGGGATATCTCACTTGGTGCGTAGTGTAAATAGGCAAATGATTTTTCGGTGAGGAATTCTTTGACTTTTTCGTCAAAAATTCAGCAAGCTTTTCCCACTTGGTTGCATTTAAAAACGTTAAAAAAATTGATAAACACCAGAAGAGCATGTTCACTCGCTCTCATCAATGAACTTAATATTCAAATATAAGGTTATGAGTACGAGTGCTGTTATGTACTCAACTACGCCGCAGCAAACATGTATATAAAAAGCAGTTGATGAGAAATTATATAATAAGGGTGGATTCTAAAAACTACCATCGTCTCTGTCTCAATAAGTGCAACAAACTGGGAGTTTTATCGTAATGAAATGTCAACAGAACATCAAATAAGACCTATTAAAGCTATGAAAGTTTATGAAAATGGGTGTGAGATTTGATATTTGCAACTTTGTACAGCTAAACCGGAAAAGCTTGCGGTTTTCTCGCCACTTATTTCCTGCCAAAAGCGACCTAAACTCATGTTTTTGGCGGGGGATCAGAGACGAGAAACCCGCAAGGTACTCAGGATTAGCTGTAACATATTCTGGCCGTCATCCCACTGAAAACGTCCGCTGCTGTCATCATCTCTATTAATTGATCTCATTTCTTATTCTACGTATGTAGCATATTCTAGACGGCAAATTTCTAAGACACGGAAGAAAGTCCTAAATATGCTAAATTGGGATCTAGGGCTTTGTAGCATCTATTTTCATGAACGCATAGCTATGACTTCAAATTTCTTCTCATAAAGTTACGACAATTGTTAATCCAAACAATTTCTTTTTGCCCTTTTTGGACAGGTATTTGTAGAGAGGTGACGCTGCACTTATCTCACGGTTCCACAAAAAATTCATTTGGTGTGTATCTCTTATTTTTTGAAAATAAGATATCAGAATTTTTTTGTTTCATAGTAATGAAGCACGTGCCCATAACTTGTAGAGAGGTGACACTGTACTTATCTCACGGATGGTGTAATGTGTAGATGTATGTTTATTGATGATTTTAATTACTAGAGTGAACCTGTAGCACGGTGTCAGCCTGTAGAACTCCAGAAAGAACCGGAGAACAGGGGACGCCGCGACTACAGACTATATACATTCACACACATAACTAAGTACATAGTCCTGGTGACTTAACATCCCCCCCACTTAGTTATGAAAAAATATACTGATATCCCCCCATGCAAACATAATTAACTCCAAAAATAAAAAGAAATAACATCAAATGAAAAAAATAAGAGAAAAAGAAAAGAAATGTAACCCCATCACCACACACAAATATCTTTCCTTCTAAGCATTGTCAGAGATAGGCCCAGTGACTTTGTGAGTATATCTGCATGCATTTGAGCAGTGGGAACCCATTCCAACATTGCTTTTCATAGGAAGAGCTGTTCATTCACAATATAAAAACACCTATCCACATGTCATGTCCTCTTGTTGCCAGGATTATCTTATGCATTTGCTATTGCTCCTTTGTTGTCACAGAAGATCTTGATTGGGGGAATATCAGGAAATATGTCCTTAAGAAGATTTGAGATCCAAATAGCATCCTTCATACCACCACCAAGTGGCACATATTCAGCAGTGCATGATGAATCACTAACTGTTAATTGGTGTCTTGATGTCCACACAATTGGACAAGAGTTAAGGAGCAGTAAGTGTCCACTTTGAGCTCTGGAGAATTCTTTGTTGTTCCAGGTGGAATCAGAAAAAGAAAGGAGTTCAAGTGGGGAATTTTGGTCAGGATTAATGTGGAGACATAGGTTGGCAGTGTGTTGGACATATCTGAGCAGGTGGTTCAGGGCAATCCAGTGAGTGGCAGTGGGTTTGGAGGAGAATCGTGCTAAAAAATTGACAGGAAAGTTAGATCCAGCCTAGTAGCAACTGCCACATAACTGAGAGCACCTAGAATAGAGAGATATTTAGTCGTATCAACAGCTACCTCTTCATCCTTGGCTGTGGTAATTTCTAGATTGTTTGGTAGGGGGGATCTTGTCGTCAAACCAGAGGGGTTATGAGTCCACATAATCTTGTCAATGAGCTGAAAATTATGCAGATCAAAACCTTCTGGAACTTCTTTGATAGAAACACCCACAATTCCATTCACATTATCATTCCACTTTACCTTCAAACTACCATCCAAACCATCTTCCAACTTCTTCAACACCTCCTCACTACTTCCAGTAACTATACCGTCATCAACATGTATCCAAATCACACCCACACATTCCTTTTTTCTGAGAACATAGAAACTATTATCATATTGACTTGCCTTATACCCTAGAGCATCCAATTTTCTAGCAATGTGGAGCCACAAACATCTTGCTGCTTGCTTAGTGCCATAGAGGGCCTTTTTTAAATGTAGGGCATTGCCAATGTCATGTAGCTGGTAACCTTCAGGAGGGTAGACCCAAATTGATTCATCAATTGGGCTGTGAAGGTAAGCAGTGGTGACATCAAAAGATTTGACAGGCCATTTGTGATAAACTGCAAGTGTAAGAGGAATATGTTGAGAAGCAAAGGTAGCAGTGGAGCAAAAGTGTCAGTGAAATCAATACCATACTGCTGTAAAAAACCTTTGGCCACATATCTTGCTTTGTAGGTTGGTGATTTGGATGAAGGGTTCTTGATAGGGTAAGTTTGGCACCAAGAGGAAGTTTTTCTTCATACCATACACCCATATCTTTCATATTCAACAGTTCCCTCTTGCAAGCTTGGTCCCACTTGTGGCTGTCAGGTGAGAGCATAGCTTGCAAGTGGGTTTTGGGGATAATAGATGATTGGGACAAACCTTTCTTCACAGTCTCTTGTACATTGTTTTCTTGGGAATAAAGGGATTCTTCATCCTTGAAACTACCTAGTTTCATATTGTTGAGGATATGACCCAGCAAGCCCTTGGGTGGTGGTGGTTGATAAGCAGCTATATGAGCAGGGAGTTGGTCACCAGGGAAAACAGCCATGGCAGACTCAAAAAAGGTGTTTGATTCTTCATGTCAAAAAAGCCAACCAGCATTATTTAAGGAATAAACTACACACTTATAAATTAAGGCATATTGATCTAGTTTTTGGCATGTTTCCTTGTGAATGTGAACAAAATCTGTTTCACCAAAGATCCAAAAGTTGGAGTAGTTTGGGGTTGCACTGTACATCAGCTGAATAGGGGTTTTGACACCTGTTTTAACATTAGGAACATAGTTGTGAACATGAGTTGCCCATTTGTACGCCAAACCCCAGAAGGATTCGGGTAGATCACTTGCAAGGAGTATGGTTCTTGCAATGTCACCAGCTGTTCCATTTCACTCGTGATGGTGGGGGCAGGTGACTTTGTGAGTAGCACCAATATCAGCCAAGATCTGAGCCATTTTATTGCTGTGCATCTCACCTCCATCAGTGCATAAAACTTGGAGCTTCCTTCCAGTTATATTTTCTAATTTTTCATAGAAAGAAACAAAACAAGAGGCTGCCTCAGATTTGGAATTGAGTAAAAACACCTCACCATAGGAAGTTGAGCTTTCCCTGAACATTGCTGCCCACCTAGTACCATGAATAGTGGGATCCATGAGACCAACAAGATCTCCAACAATTAAACTCATTAATGATTCTGGATTTTATTCATGGGTGTCTGATGGTTTCCTAGTGCTCTTTTCAATTTAACAATCTTCACAATCAATCTACATTTCAGGCATAGATAGTGGTAAACCAGTGCCCATACCAGCATTGATGATTTTTCTGATGATGTCAACACTGATATGTCCTAGTCTTCTATTCCAGTCTATTAGGGAACCTTTGGCCACAGGTGGACAGTTGATATCATGATTATTTTTAACAGTGCAAAGTAGTGAATTATGCAAGGAGTACCAATAAGAGTGAACATCATTTGAATTGCAAGTACTAACACTAATTACATCCAAGACCCATCTTCTTCTGGTATTCTCTACTTGGCAATTCATAACCAAATTCTCTTTCAGATAAATCCCCAAATTTTTATTTTCAGAACACAAAACAAAACAGAAACCACAGTTCACTAAATCACATAAAGAAATTAGACTAGTCCTAACATCTGGACAATAGAAGACATTGGTAATAGTGATTATTTTACCATCCCCTTTAATTTTTAAATCTACTATGCCAGTGATGAAGGAAGAAGGACTGTTAGTGGCCACTTTGACTGGAATTTGTTTTCTAAGAAGTTTGAAGTTGTTTAGAAGGCTCAATTGCCAGTGACATGATGAGTTTCTCCACTGTTCAAGATAGCATAGTCATCAGCAATCGCCTCAGGAGACCATTCAGCACTTTTAAGATCAACATGTTTAACCATTTCATATAGCGCCTCAACATTTTTTTCAAAGATAGTGATTTCATTAGCTTCAATATGAACATCTCTAGCACAAATGGGGCCATGTTGAGGGCGTTTTAAGGGAATATATACCTTTTTGTTTCTGACATTAGTATCAGAAGCATAAGCATTTGCACATTCACGCATAATGTACAGTTTGGGTGAGAAATTTACAGAATGTGGATTATTTGGACCATGATACACAACATGAGCAGTGGAATGGCATTCATGACAATTTTGATGTGCATCAGGAGGCCTATAAGAACTGGTTTGCCTCTGAGTTTGAGTGGTGGCATGAATAGAGGGTTCAACAGAAAGAGTTACAGTAGGTGATAATGAAATGCCTTCTCAATCAGCTCTATTTTGAGCTAAAATTTGCATGAGTTGGAAAAATTCTTCAAAGGTGACCAATTTTGAGTCAGGGCAGTTATCCAAGGCAACATAGAGATCAACATAAAGGTCTTTCAGAAATGATGGTAAAAGAGCATGGGAAATAAGAGCTTAAAAATTTAATGATTAAAAATAACACCTTGACATTCAATTGCTTCAAAATATTTGTTGAAGTCTTCCAGGTACTCACTGTGTAACATAAACAGAGTTTGTTTTAGATTAATGAAGTTGAAAATGGCTGTCATTGTAGAGGTGTGATTAGACCTAGTGAATTTATTGTAAAGATGAAGATATGTTTGGAATTCTTTCCAGTCTTTCAATATTTGTGTTGCAGGTTTTTAGAAATGAAGTGCACCCAAATTAGATGAGTGACTCTATCTTCAAACTTGTCAGGTCCTTTTTCATCATTGAGGGCATATGCGCGCATGCCAACAATATCTTTTATTAATTCCAACACATTGCTGTTCCAGTCAGAGTAGTTTCTACCATTTACATCAATAATCGGGATGGACTTTGTAAATTAAATGAAATTTCTTGGTTTCCTCTTTCTCTCTATCATGCTGATGGTGGTGGTCTGGGGTAGGGACATATGTGATGGAGTTTAGCATGACCAACCAATGGGGTTGACATGTCTAAACGGTGAAGCCAATCTCCCAGTCAGAAGCGCCATATTTTTTGGAGAAGTGGTGGTAACTAATGAAGAGGGAGGAGCAAGGTTTGAATTAGGAGGAAGAGGGGTAAGTAGAGGGGTAGAGGTAGGGGTATCAGTAGGTAGAGGGGTATGTAGAGGTAAGTGACAAATAGTAAGATTGCAAATTGCCTGCATAATGTCATTGAGTGTTGGGGTCACTTTCAATAATCTATGCAGGTGTGAGAGGGGGGAGACATTGTAAGTGAGTGGATTGGTGATAGGGGAGGGATAAATAATAGGTGGAGTAAGGGAGCCAGGGGAGAGTGGGGATATGGGAGGGGTAGTGTGTTTGAGAGATGTGGCAGAGATGATTTCTTTTTTCAATGGTGGAGATGCGGAACCTGGTATGGGGGTAAGAGTAGGGGAAGGGGTAATGGATAATGGATGATTATAACTTGACGAGCGTTTTTTTCTGTGAGAATTATGATTGTGAGGAGGATTTAGTGGGTCTATGCCAAGGCTGCATAGCTCTTGGTTGGAAATTGAATGCGATTTATTTTCACCAGCACAGGGAGATGGGTCTTTTTTGGACATATGCTGGGGGTCTTTTGGCTACTAGACTTCCTAGTGTTGCTAAGGCAAGTGGAGTTATCTATGGCTAATGTTTCAATGCCACCAGGTACAGCCCATAACCTGTAGCATGGTGTCAGCCTGTAGAACTCCGGAAAGAACCGGAAAACAGGGAATGCTACAACTACAGACTACATAAATTCACACACATAACTAAGTACATAGTCCTAGTGACTTAACAGAACAAAATGCCTTTGGTCAGTATGATTTCCATTAAATAAGTAAAACAATAGAATAGATCATATTCTCACCTAGAGTGAACCAAATGCCCTTGGTGAGAATATGATATATGTTTCAATAGGTTATTATAGAGACAAAATATATGATTAACCATAACATGATGCAATGTTCTGTAACTAACAATAAGCTTAACAGATGATTTTTTATGTAACTAGGGCTATGTACTTAGTTATGTCTGTGTCATATATATCCTGTAGTCATGTCGTCCCCTGTTCTCCAGTTCTTCCCGGAGTTCTACAGGCTGACACCACATTACAGGTAAAGTAATGAAAACATCTTGGGTTCTTTTCAGAGTTCTACACACTGACACTGAATTACAGGTTATGGGCTGTACCTGCGGGCATTGAAACATTATCCATAAATGACTCCACTGTGTTAGCAACACTAGGAACGCTAGTAACAGAAAGACCCCCAGCACATGTCTCTAAAAGACTCACCTGAATCCTGTGCTGGTAAAAAATCCACCTGAATCACTCACTCAATCTCCAACTGTAAACTGCAAAGTCTTGGTATAGACCCCCTATACAAATCACTTTGTGTCCCTACCACCTCTTGAGAAATGTGCACCCAATCTAATACGCCTAACACCCCTGCCCCTACACTTACTCCCATTCCGGCTACACCACATCCTTTGCGTAACCCTCACCCCTCTATTCTATCATCCATTACTTCTTATCCATTAAATTAAGATAAATCCCCCTCTCCCAATAATGTTAAGGCAGAAACTTATATTTGCAATATTAAAATCCCCCCATTTCTTCTTCAGAATAAGTAACAGAGCTTTTGGAAACATAAGAAAAGGCTCCTAATCCTATTGATGATATAAATTGTGCAATAGGCATGTTATAACTTCACTCCACCTGTAAAATTAACATGCCTGAATCTTCTTCCAATGCACAAGGGTGTTCTATTTTCCCTTTTCCCCACTCCACTCCTCCTCATACAGGACAATCACAACCATCAATAAGTATGATTGAGTGTCAGAAAACCCTTAAGAACATCATTGAGCTCACAACTTCTATCCCCAACCTTGCTCCCTCTCACAATGCAATATAGGAGGTAGAATTGCTAGCAAGTCCCCAACCTGAACTCAGACTGTCAGTGTATCTAGTATTTAAGTATGATATAATAGTATTTATTTATGGTCCTACTACTTATTGATAAATGATTTAGTGATTAAACCTCAGGGTAAGACTAATAAAATAGTTATACTCAAATAAAACTCAAAATACTTGGATTTAAATGCATGCTAGTGGTGGAAAATAGATGAATATAATATATTTATAGCTTATATAAAGATAATATCAATTTATAATGGCTTTATAATATATCTTTAAATAATAATAATTGTTTTATAATGTTTATTTGAATTTTAGTAAGTGAATGATGTCTAATAACCATCAAAATCTTCCCTTACTTATACCAAAATCCACTGGAGTGCACAGACCTTCAATCCAGATGATGTCACTGCTATCCCCAGAAATTACAGCACTGTGAGGGCCCATCACCTCCCCATGGTGTCCACTTCAAGCAGATTCAACACCCAGACCTCCAGTAAGGACCCTCCATCACAATTAATGATAACACAGACCTATACCATAAATATAAAATCCAGATAAAAGCGGATACCATAAAGAAACAGGTAAAATAACTCATCCTAAGAGAATATAATGAAACCCAAAGCATATAAAGAAAACAAATGAAATTTCCAAGCCCCCAATAACATCCCAAAGCATCCATATTAACCCAGCAATGACCTCCCAACCCATAAATTTGTGAATATCCATCCAAGGAAGCAGATTAAGTTGTCCAGACTGAGTGTATGCGCCTGAAATAAATGTTTATGCTTCTGTAGACGTTGTGAGTCCACTGGATACGTCCATATGACCTAAAATAAGCAGAAAAACAAAGGTTATAGGCTATTAAGAGGCTAAAACCCACTTATAGACCTAAATATACATAATATACTGCATATTTCACTGAATATGAGATTTATGTATACATATAAGCTTATGTATGTCAATAATTACTTCATATCACTTAAGACAAGTATATTATGACTCCATTAACACCTTAATAAGTATTATTAGGCTATGGATAATCTATTTAAACTACTATAATTTATATAATAGAGTAATAATTATATATATATGTAATATAATCATATATATTATTGTTTTAACCTTATTTTTAAGATATAAGCTTAATGCACTTATGTTTATCTTATTTTAAGTATAAGAAATACTCAGCCCTAGGGATATCTAGGCTTACACAGAAAGAACTCAGATGGAACTCAGACTGAAATCATACTGAACTCAGACTGAACTCTACTTGAAAACCCACCTAAAACTGTTCTGCTGAGTGGTTTTCATCCCTGATTGCATGGTTACTTTGTCAATAGCTCAATGTGTGCTCAATCTGTGGTGAATTTGAGTCCAAGGTTGTGGACTTGCTAACAAGTCCACCCCCCATATTGCGCGTTGTCTGGTCAGAACTATTCTGTCTGGCATACTAATGTAATGGCATTAATAAACAACTTTGTTGGCACACATGCCTTTGCTATGAATGATGAAACTGGTCCCAATGAATTTGAAGACCAGGTCACTCACCTGATTCTCCTGCACTCACTTCCCTATCTTTACACCATGAGATTTTAACTGAATGGAAAGCATGTCAAACATATCTCCACATCAGTAACAAATTCACCAGAACCAACAACACATCAGTAATGAAAGCTATTTGTGACTGTATTAATATGAAAAAAACTTATTTTAAATCACACAGAAAGTATTTAGAAGCTTTCAAAAAACACTTTGATGCAATTGAACAAAAAAGGTATTGTTTTTGACCATAAAGTTTTCAAAGCCCTAATGTCACATGCTCTATTACCATCATCACTGAAAGACTTGTATGTTGATCTGTGTGTTGCACTGGACAACTGACCTGACTCAATATCAGTCACCTTTGAGGACTTCTGTCAAATAATTTCCTCTTTAACTCAAAACAGGGCTGACAGAGGGTATGTCTCCACAACTCCTACAGCTTCATTGTTGAAAGAACCCATTTTTAATGCAGTGGCTCATCCTCAATGTCAAACTGACTCCTAAAGACCCCCTGGAGCTCAAAGACAATGCCATGAATGCAAATCAATTTCTCACATTTTTTCTCACTGTCCTTAAAACCTAAATTCATCCACCTTCTTATCCAGACTCTACATTATGAGGGAGCATGCTACAACCTATGCATCTGATCTGAATGCAAGAAATAAACCAGTTTACATCCCCTACAAGAGACCACAACATAGAAAAATTAGAGCCAGGGATGTGCAAATTGAAGCTGATGAAGTAACCATCTTAGAGGAAAATGTGAAAGCATTATATGAACAGGTTGCCCAGATTGATCTGAACAGTGCAGAATGGTCACCTGAAACACTGGCAGGGAATGTGGAAATATTGGATTCCGGAGCAACCCATCATGTTACTGGCAATGTGAGCCTTCTCAGCCATTTCAGACCTCTTAAAAATAAATTCCAATCAAAAGTAGCAACTAACTTTCTTCCTCATTTATTAATGGTATAGGAGACTTGAAAATAAAAGGATATAGAAAAGTTGTTACTATTACCAATGTTTTTTACTGTCCTGATGTTAGAACTACTCTTATTTCTCTTTTTGACTTGGTGGAAAGTGGTTTTTGTTTTGGTTTATGTTCTGAAGACAAGAACTTAGGGATTTATTTTAAAGATGATCTGATTATGACAGGAAAGTTGGAAAGAACAAGGAGGTGCTGGATCTTAGATTTAATTAGGTTTAGTGACTTCAATCAAATTAATTTTTCCTCTTACCACTATTCCTTGAATCCTTCCCTCCTACATACTGTTAAAAAGAATGAAAACATAAACCTACCCCCTTCTGCAAAAGGCTCCCTCATGGACTGGCATAGAAGGCTTGGCCATACCAGTGAAAACACAATTAGAACTATCATCAGAACTAGAATTGGTACTGGTTTGCCACTCTATGTCACCAGGTAAGATTGACTGTGAAGATTTCCTGATAGAAAAAAGTGCCAGGAAACTGTCAGCTACATGTGAATCAAGACCTGAATCTATGATGAGCCTTATTGTTGGTGACCTGGCTGGTCCTATGGATCCTACTCTACATGGTGCAAGATGGGCTACAATTTTCAAGGAAATTTCAACCTCTTATGGTGAGGCATTTCTGCTTAATTCCAAATCTTAGGCAACAACTGCTTTTGTTACCTTTTATGAAAATCTGGAAAATGTTACATGTAAGAAATTACAGGCATTAAAAAACAATTGGGCGAATTGCACAGTAAACAGATGGCTCAGATCCTGGCTGACATTGGCACTACTCATGAAAGTAATTGTCCTCACCACCTTGAACAAAATGGATCAGCTGAAAGCTTCAACAGAACATTTGGTGACATTTCCAGAACAATCTTACTAGAAAGTGAACTACCTGAATGCTTCTGGGGCCTGGCTTACAAATGGGCAGCTCATGTTCACAACTGGCTCCCCAATTTCAAGACTGGTGACAAAACTCCCCTGAAGCTCATGTACAAATGTGACCCAACTTACTCCAACCTCAGAATATTTGGTGAAACAGCTTTTTTCCATATCCATATAGAATTCAGACACAAACTGGATCAACGTGCTTTGGTTTGTAAGTGTGTAGGTTATTCTTTAAATAATGAATGTTGTATTTTTTGGCACCCAGAGTCAAATTCTATTTTTGAATCTGCTATGGCTGTTTTCCCTGGTGACCAACTTCCTGCTTACAAAGCTGCTTATCAATCACCACCATCCAAGGGCTCCTTTGATCATATCCTCAACAATATGAAGCTAGGTGATTTCAAGAATGAAGAAACTCTTCTTTCTCAAGAAAAATCCATGCATAAAACTGTGAGAAAAGGTTTGTCCCAATCGTCCATAATCCCCACAACCTATTTACAAGCTATTCTCTCACATGACAGCCGTAAATGGGACCAAGCATGCAAAAGGGAACTATTGAACATGAAAGATAGGATTTGTGGTATGAAGAAAAACTTCCACCTGGCCCCAGGCTCACCAATGCAAAATGGCTCTTCACCATCAAAATTACTTCATCTAAATCCCCAACCTAAAAAGGACAATATGTAGCAAAGGGTTTTTCACAACAGTATGGTATTGATTTCACTGACACTCACTATGCAATATAGGGGGTGGACTTTCTAGCAAGTCCCCAATCTGAACTCAGATGAAACTCAGATGGAACTCAGACTGAACTCATATTAAACCCATACTGAACTCTTCTTGAAAACCCACCTAAAACTGTTCTTCTGAGTGGTGTTCATCCCTGATTGTATGGTTCCTTTGTCAATAGCTCAATGTGTGTTCAATCTGTGGTGAGTTTGGGTCCAATGTTGCGGAATTGCTAGCAAGTCCACCCCCATATTGTATTGTGACTTTTGCTTCACAAAGCATTCTTCTCACTTTAGCTGCTTATCACAAATGGCCTGTAAAATATTTTGATGATACAGCTGCTTACCTTCATAGTTCAATTGATGATGCAATATGGGTATTCCCTCCTGAAGTTTACCAGCTACATGAAATTAGTAATGCTCTATGTTTAAAGGAGCCCCTCTATGGTACAAAGCAAGCAGCAAGATTCTGGTGGCTTTATATAGCCATAAAATTGGATTCTCTGGGATACAAGGCAAGTCAGTATGATAAAGGTTTCTATGTTCTTAGAAAGAAGGGATGTTTGGGGGTGATATGGATTCATGTTGATGACAGTATAGTTACTGGAAGTAGTGAAAAGGTATTGAAGGAATTGGAGAATGGTTTAGATGTTAGTTTGAAGGTAATGTGGAATGATAATGTGGAAGGAATTGTAGGTGTTTCTATCAAAGAAGTTCCAGAAGGTTTTGATCTGCACAACTTTCAGCTCATTGAAAAGATTCTGTGGACTCATAACCCCTCTGGATTGACAAAAAGATCATCCCTACCAACCAATTTAGAAATTACCACAGCCAAGGATGAAGAGGTAGCTATTGACACAACTAAATATCTCTCTATTCCAGGTGCTCTCAGCTAAATGGCAGTAGCCACCAGACCAGATCTGTCCTTCCCTGTCAACTTTTTAGCATGCTTCTCATCCAAACCTACTGCCACTCACTGGATTGAACTCAACCACCTGCTCAGATATGTTCAACACACTGCCACCCTCTGTCAAAGGGTTCTTTTGGTCTAGAAGATTTTTAATGCAGGTCCAACAGCGGTGATGGATGGATTTTGGGGTTTCAAAGTTAAAGTACGTATATTTTATCTTTTATTTTCTTAACTCAATTAAAAAGAGGTAAAAATTTTACAATTATTATAATTAATGATATAGTATTTCTGTAAGTAACTACTAAAAACAATAAGTAGTAATAAATATTTGATTGTAATAAATTGTTTTAATAAAATAATAAGTAAGTAAAGGATGATAAAAAACAACCAGAAAGGGAGGCCTTATATAGGCAAAGGAGAGACAAAGCACAGAGTTGAAATCCTAAATAGAGTAGTATGAGGGAAGAAAAGAATATTCCATAAAAACAGTTTCAAATAATAAGGTTTTTCCAAAAAGAAAGGTGTCAGAAAAGTGTATTTACTTTATATGACAAAAGTAAATTAGTTTATTTAAAAATTACTGTAAATGTCAATTCTAAATTAGTAATTTGAATTTTATATATATATTTATTTTTATTTTAATGTTGAATTTTATTTCTCTTAACCTGTAATTGAGCACTTTGTTAGAAAATAAAAATATAAGGGACATTTTAATATTAATATTAATTATTTACTAACTTTACCTTTTTGTAATCAGTTAATTTATTATAAGTAAATTTTATGTAAATATATTATAATTAATAAAAATAAAAATAATAAGGCATGGCTTTATCCCAGTAAAATATTAATTATTTTACTGGGTAAGTCTAGCAGCCTGGCTAACACTCCCTCACTCTAAAAAAACTATAAAAAAATGCTATGATTTTTTTCCTTTTATATTTCTTTAGAAGAGTAGGAAGACTAGATATCTCTTTCCCAGGTATCCAAGAATCATATTCAGAAGATTAATTCTTGAATCTCAATAAGTATTCAGTACCTTTTTCAGCAGTAACCATTCTGTCATTTAAAATCTTATCAATTTCTGCTGTCTCAGTGATTTCATTAGGGGCCTTTTTTGTTCTACCCCTCCTTTAGAGAAATAAATCCCTATTGGATGTGTAAGGTTTCAAAAGAGATATTGGAAGAACAGAATGTTTTCTGTCATATGGAGAATACAATATAACTTCAACTGCATTATCACCAACCGTTCTCCTGACAACAAATGGACCTACAAATGGGTCTTTCAATTTGTTATTACCTTTTAAATTGAAGTGGACTGTAGAAATTAGTACTTCATCACCCTTTTTAAAAGTGTATTCTTTATGAGATTTGTCCCATCTCTTCTTCTCATATTCAAAGGATTTTTCAATACATTTTTGAGCATGACTTCTGCAAAGTTGTTGCATTTGAAGAAAAGATTTTACACCAGGATGTAAATCCAATTTAGGTATTTTATTATTGAGAATTTGAGCAGGAGTACTTGGAACATATCCCAGCCAGAGCTCAAAAGGCTTGTTCTGAGTAACAGAATTAACAGTGCTATTATAAGCAAATTCCAACCAAGGAAGTAGGGTAACCCAATCATGAGTGAATCTGTCATTGCCTTTTTATTCAAGGCCAAAGGCACTATACCTTATTATCATGTCCTCTAAAGTCTGAATCATTCTTTCAGCTAATCCATCAATTTGGGGGTGATGGGAAGTAGAGAGTTTCAGATCACAACAAAAACATCCATCAGAGAAATCCAAAATTCAGAAGTAAATTTAGGGTCCCTGTCAGAGATTATGTACTTAGGGAAACCTGCAGTATTAGACATATGAGCCACAATAAGAAGGCTAATTCTTTAGTGGAAACATCCTTGTGGGTTGGGATAAATTTACACATTTTTGTAAATCTATCCACAATAATCCAACAAGAGTTATAACTGTCTTTCACAGTAATGGGTAATCCTGTTACAAATTCCATGTTTATTATCTGCCATGGTGCATCAGGAGGTTCAATATGTTGCATTAATCCAGCTCTTTTACCAGTCAATCTCTTTCATTTTTGGAAAGAATCACAGGATTCAACATATAGTTTGGTGTCTTCAGACATATTAACCCACCAATCAGTGTTTTTAATTCTGATCATTGTTTCTTCAAGATCAAAATGTCCAGCCAATATGTCATCATGACAAATTTTCAAGATGATCTCTTTCATAGAAGGTGTAATAACAATAACATTACTCAACTTTCTTCTATAATATAGATATCCCTCATCAATTGAAAATTTACCTTTTTCCAAAACCTTGTGGTACTTTGGTGGAAGGGTTTTAATTAATGCTTGTATTGAAGCATTTTTTGGATCATTATATATGGTAAATAACTTCTTTAAGTTAGTGTCCTTATCATATGAATCCAGAATAAGCTGTAATAGCTCTTCCTCCATATCAACCACATATATCCCCTGAATGTAAATAAATTCATCTTCAGGATCATATGCAGGATTTGAGTCATCATTTGGAAAAGGTAAACTTGATAACATATCCACATTTAAGTGAAAAATACCAGCCCTATGAAATATTGTCATTCTCCCTCTGTATTCTTGAACAGCCAGCTGCCATCTGAACATATGTCTGCTAGGTGTTTTCAAGTTTTATAGGGATTTAACTGCACTTCAGTCAGTGACAAGTTCAAATTTCTGGTCATCCAGGTAATAATTTAGCTTCTCCAGAGCCCATACTACTGCTAAACTTTCTAGTTGAGTGGCACCATATTTCAATTTACTATTTCTCAAGGTTCTTGAAATATAACAAATTACTACTTCTGATACTATATCATTCATCACTTGTTTCTGATAGAGGGCAGCACCAAGACCAATAAAACTGGCATCAGTGTATAAAACAAATGGTTGATTAAAGTCAGGTAAAGCAAGAATTGGTGCTGACATTAAAAAATGTTTCATAGTATCAAAAGCTCATTGTATTTCACTATTCCAGACAAAAGCAACATCTTTCCTAGTCAGTTGGGTAAGGGGTAATGCTATGACTTGGTAATTTTTAATATACTGTATATAATATCCACACATTCCCAAAAAACTCTGGAGCTCTCTAACTGTGGTAGGAGCCTTCACCTGTTGCATGGCTGCCACTTTGTTTTGGTCAGCACATATCTGTAAACCTGAGACAACATGACCAAGCACTTTTAAGGAACGAAAACCAAATTTGGATTTCTTCAAAGCAAGTGTCATATTTATCTGATCCATCTTATGGGACACTTTACACAGGTGGTTGAGATTGTCCTCAAATGTTTTTGAGAATATGATGATATCATCAATATAAAACATCAGCCATCCTTCAATTATTTCTTGTTGGAATGTGTTATCCATAACTTTTTGAAAAACTGAAGAGGCATTTTGAGGGCCGAATAGCATCCTAATATACTTATAAATACCCATATGAGTAGCAATCATCAGAAAATTCTGGGAATACTTCTCAACAGGTACCTGATGATATCCCTTATTACCTTCCAAAAAGCTGATTTATTTAGCACCTTGTAGGGTAGCATGTATAGAGCCAATTCTGGGTAAAGGATATATATCATCAACAGTATAAGTGTTAAATGCTCTGTAATCACCACATAACCTAGATTTATCTTTCTCATTATAAATTAGGACAGGTGAGATAACACAATGTTTAGGTGTTTCAACTAACTTTTCAATAATATTCATTTTCAAAAGGGTAGAGATATTGTCTTCAATATCTTTTCTCTTTGTGGGAGAAGCAGGATAAGGCTTCTTCTTTAAACTATGTGGTATTTCTGTCAATGGGAAGGATAATGAAAGCTTCATTTATTCTTTTAAAAATCCTAATTCATGCAACCCATGAGCAAAGGCCATGGGAAAGATTTTATCAAGTTAATGATGGAATCTTTATCCTCACCAGAAAGTTGTTCTCCAAAAGAAGTATTGTCAATTTAAGACACAAGGGCAGGCATTTCTTTTGTGGATCTTCCTTTATATTGAACTACAGCATGACATGTGTTCAATCCTGGTGTTAATAATTTCTTGGGGGAGGAAATTTTAAATTTTCTCTTCCCATTCATCCCCATTGTGAAGCATTGGTTTGAAGGATCCAATTTTATGCCATATTTGGTTAAAATTTCATTCCCCACAATGAACCAACTACTCAAGTTATCATTTTTCATGACAACAAAGTCACATATGGCTCTTACAAAACCATGGTTATATTTGAAAAATAATGTGGCTTTGTATTTACCAATGGGGGACAAAACAGAGCCATAACCTCTCCAATTCTCAGAAATGGTAGGAATTAGTTTTTATTCATAATCCTTATCCACTGAATTAAGTGCTTTTTCAGATACTACACTTTCTCCAGCTCCAGAATCTAAGACAACCTCAATGTTGTTTCCATTGATCATAACTGGTGCCTTGAAAGGGGCAATAATAATTGAGCTATCCTCACAATTTTTTATGATCTCAGGATCTTCCACTGTAGATAAATCATTATTCTAAATATCAATATTGTTTAAACAATGAAAACCCTTATCCAGAATTTAACTTTCTTGGTGAGATTCATAAGAAATGTTGCTGGCACAATCACTTGAAGTATCATCCAGTGCTATTGTGTCATCAGCATTTTCCTCTGTCTTTTCAACAAGATTTATCTTCATGTCACAAACATTCCCTTTCTGCCAAGGCTTGCTTCATTTGAAGCAAGTGTTTGTTTCATACTTTTTAGGTGCAACAGGGGCAGAAGGTTTACCAACCTTTTCCAGAGGTTTTTGTTGGTAATTGGAGGTTTTCTCCAATGAAGTTCTAGAATTGAATCTTCTAGAATCATACTTGTTTTTTAGAAGGATCTCATTACAAGTGTTAATGAAAGAAGAAGGTTCCCTTGAGTACTCAGTCCTAGAAACTATTAAGTCTCTCAGAGACATAGGTAATTTATAGAGGATCCTGTCCTTCCATAATTAAAACTCCATATCTGGGTCCATTGCCCTCAATATTTTCACAAGTTTCATCAGGAACTCAATAGTTTTTTCTGTAGAAGAGCTATATCTGGTTTCTTCATATTGCCTTTTTTGAGTTAACCTAAACTTGGAACCACCAAATTGTGCTTTAATTAATTTTTTCCAATCTTCCCATGAGTAGCCATTTTTATCTAAAATAACAGATTCATACCACATTAAGGCTATATTAGTAAATAAAAAAATTAATTTTGACACAATTTTCTCATCTGGAAGTTTGTAAGAATTTTTTAGATTTTCAATCCTGCAAATGAACTGTTGCCAATCAGAGGAAGAGTCACCATCAAATGTTGGATACTGGTCAAGTTTTGGCCAATTCTTTTAATTTGAATTAGTTTTCTTATTAAAATCTTGGTTCTGAGTGAGAAGTAGCTTTAATTTCTCCAATTTGGCAGTAATTTCATTGTTTAATCCTTCTGTGGATGATCCAGGTACATCATCAATTTTTGATGGAAACTCAGTGATATCAACAGGTATTTCTGGAATTAATTTTACTTTGGATGAACTAGGAACAGGTAAAATTGGGGTATCCTGCTCAACAGGTTCTTTCAAAGAAATGTCAGAAAACTTTTGATTATATAACAATGAATTCAATTTCTCCTCAATGGTTTTTAACCTAGTTTTTACTCTTGGAATATTAGATGAATTCTCATTGATGGTTGCAAAAGATAACTGATTCTTATTTTGTGAAGATGAATAAAGGTTAATCAATCTTTCTAAGTTCATCTTATGTCCTTCTAGCTCCTGGAAACAGATGGACACATCATCTTTTAATTTAGACAAATAATTCTTGATATTTTGCCATAAAGCAACTATCTTTTCATGAGTTACTTTACAATGAAACAAATCATCAGAAACTCTCTTTAACTCACTCCTAAATGCTTGATAACCCTGTTCAGTTAACAAACTATTATATTTCTGAGTCTATTTCATGTTGTTCATTATATAATTTTGTTTAGCAATAATATCCCTCACATATTCATCATTAATGTTAGCTACATCTGGAGTATTTCTCAATAGTGAAACAGAATAACTTTCCAGATTCTCATAAAACTCAGGATCAAGTGTCTCATCAATAATAGCCATATCCAGATTTATCATTGAAGTAGAAATCAAAACCAATGGATTAGATACATTAGAATATTGAACAATTTGTACACTACTCTCAGCCTCTACTGGTCTCACAGTCTCATCTCCTCTTCAAGAATTACCTGAAGGAACTTAATCAGTAACAAGAAATGGTACTTGAGATTAAATAGAGGGTCTTACCATGGCTTGGGCATGAATTGAATGTGATTGTTTTTTCTCTTTCTTCCTCCTTGGTAGGGGTGAGGAGGTGTGGGGTTGAACTTATTGGTTCTTGAAGGACCTGCCTGAGGTACTTGTTGCTGTTGTTGTTGGGACCGACAATCCCACTGGGTGTTCAGCCAATCCCACTTCCAATTTGAGACTTCCACCTTTTCTTGCTGCTGGAGGGCCAGTTGTGGAAGGGCTTTTTGAGGAGGAGGCTTCCTCTTCTCTTGAAGGAAGGACTCAATTTTTCTTACGTTGTCTTCTAGAGAGTCTGTTTTTGACCTCAGCTTGAGGTTTTCTGACCTCAACTCCTTGATGTGAGTGGAGAGATTTTTGACTTGCTGATTCAAGGGCATCTTTTTATTTAGAAGCCTTTTGGAAGCTCTTCTGGGGGGTTGATAGAAGGCTTTTGATCTTGAGCAGTTGTATCCACTAATATTTTCATCTCCTGCATTTCTACATCCTGATTGGTCCAGTAAATGATTAATTTGAGCCAGTTTTTTAGTCAAAGGAGAGCTTACAGAAGAAGCTTCATCATAATAAATTAAATCAAGTTCCTCATCACGGCCAGCAGAAGCACCTTGATCAGTCATATTTGTAATTAACCTGAACTGAGAGAAAGAAATATTAAAATTTAATCAGTTATTATTTTTACTTTATTTAAAGAAAAATAAGGAAAAAAATTTATATAAGTAATTATCAGGACTTTGTAATCAACTGGAATAATTAAAATATAATTTTTATCAGGACAAAAAATCAACTGAAATAATAATCACAATTTTATTAATTTTAAGGTAATTTTATAACCAGGATTTAAAATAAATCAACTGAAGTAATAAAATAATTTAATAATTAGTAATATCTTGATAATTATCAGGACTAGAAGTCAACTGAAGAATTTTATTACTAGGACTTAATGTCAACTGAAAATAATTTTAATTACCAGGACTTAATGTCAACTGAAATAATTTAATTATCAGGACTTATTGTCAACTGAAATAATTTTAATATTATTAATTCAATTAATTTTAAATATTAATGATTTACTGTCAGGACAATTTGTCAAATGAAACAATAATAATTTTTTAATTATCAGGACAGAGGTCAACTGAAATAATTAAAAAAATAATATAATAATTAATTTAAATTTTAATATTACTTCTAGGACTAAGAACAATATAGTTCCATCTTGGTCAACTAGGAAAAAAAAATTATTTATCAGGCACCTCCCCTTTTAAAATGAGCAAGTTAATGCCACTTACAGAGTACTGAGTAAAAATGATATATGTGGACAATAAAATGTGCAAAATGACCCACAACTAGTAATCAATATAATTACCACAATTATATATGAAAATTTTCAATATATGAACCTAGATTTTGGAGCACGGTTTGATTCCCAGTGTCAGCAAAAAAATAAGTCACATGGTCAATGATGTTTGTCCTTTTCGTTGTCTATTTGTTGTACTGGTACCTTTGTCGCCAATGGTCCCTTGGACACCGGCTTCAAGATATGGATTCACCGTCAACGATTGGGAAAGGGCCTCAAGTGTCAAAGGGTTCTTTTGGTCTAGAAGATTTTTAATGCAGGTCCAACGGCGGTGATAGGTGGATTTTGGGGTTTCAAAGCTAAAGTACATATATTTTATCTTTTATTTGCTTAAATCAATTAAAAAGAGGTAAAAATTTTACAATTATTATAATTAATGATTTAGAATTTCTGTAAGTAAATACTAAAAACAATAAGTAGTAATAAATTGGTTTAATAAAATAATAATTCAGTAAAGGATGATCAAAAAAAACCAGAAAGGGAGGCCTTATATAGGCAAAGGAGAGACAAAGCACAGAGTTGAAATCCTAAATACAGTAGTATGAGGGAAGAAAAGAATATTCAAGAAAAACGGTTTCAAATAATAAGGTTGTTCCAAAAAGAAATGTGTCAGAAAAGTGTATTTACTGTATATGACAAAAGTAAATTAGTTTATTTAAAAATTACTGTAAATTTCAATTCTAAATAAGTAATTTGAATTTTATATATATATATATTTTTATTTGAATATTTAATTTTATTTCTCTTAGCCTTTCATTGAGCATGGTGTTAGAAAATAAAAATATAAGGGACATTTTAATATTAATTTTATTATTTACTAACTTTACCTTTTTGTAATTAGTTAATTTATTATAAGTAAACTTAATGTAAATATATTATAATTAATAAAAATGAAAGTAATAAGGTGTGGCTTCATCCCAGTAAAATATTAATTATTTTACTGGGTAAGTCTAGGAGCCTGGCTGACACCCTCTGTCTTCACATTTATCCTGACCAAAATTCACCACTTGAACTCCTATCTTTTTCTGATTTAACCTGGAATAACAAAGAATTCTCAAGAGCTCAAAGTAGACAACTATTGCTCCTTAACTCTTGTCCAATTGTGTGGACATCAAGATGCCAGTTGACAGTAAGTGATTCTTCATGCACTGCTGAATATGTGCCACTTGGTGGTGGTATGAAGGATGCAATTTGGATCTCAAATCTTCTTAAGGACATATTTCCTGGTATTCCCCCAATCAAGATCTTCTGTGACAACAAAGGAGCAATAGCAAATGCAAAATATAATCCTGGCAACAAGAGGACATGACATGTGGATAGGTGTTTCTATATTGTGAATGAACAGCTCTTCCTAAGAAAAGCAACATTGGAATGGGTTCCCACTGCTCAAATGCGTGCAGATATTGTCAAGGGTCACTTTTGGTCTAGAAGCTTTGGTACGGTATTATATGAAGATTTTAAGGTATTATTTGACTCTCAATATTTAGATACGTATTTCTCAATCAAGTATGATTTCTTTTCTCAAAGTAAGAGGTAGATTTAAATATTTTATATAAGTTATAGGATAGAATTACGTTTTGTTGTAAGTACTAAAGATATAAGTTATAATAAATAAGTTTTAGTGTTATTGTTATTGTAATAAAATGAGTTGGTAAGATAGAATGATTAAAAGACAACAAAAAGAGAGGCCTTTTATAGGCAAAGGAGAGACAAAGCACGGAAATCAAATTCTAAAAACAGTAGGAAGAGAGAGAGAAAAAGAACATTCCAGAAAGAGTATTTCAAATAATAAAGTTATTCCAAAAAGAAGGCGTCAAAAAGATGTATTTACAGAGTATGTCAGAAATACATCAATATTTTTAATATTTACTGTAAATGTCAATCCCAAATAAGAAATTTGATTTTTTTGTATATATTTAATATTATTTGAATATTTAAATCTTATTTTATCTTTGTATTTTATTTTTTAAATATAAAGTTTTATTTTTCCCAACCTGTCAATTGAGCACAGTGTTAGAGAAAAATATAAGGGACAAAATTATAATTTTAATTTTACTTATTTATTTAATTAATTAATTTAATTTTAACATTCTGTAACTAGTTAATTTATAACTAATTTTAATGTAACTAAATGATAATTAAATAATAATTAAAGATGATAAGGTGCGGCTTCATCCAGTAAATAATTACTTATTTCACTAGGTAAGTCTAGTAGCCTGGCTGACACTCCCTCACTCTAAAAAAAAATAATAATAAAAAATGCTATGATTTTTTCTTCTTATACTTTTTTAGTAGAGTAGGAAGATTAGATATCTCCTTCCCAGGTATCCAAGAATCATATTCAGATGATTTATTCTTGAATCTCAATAAGTATTCTGTACCTTTCTCAGCAGTGACTATTCTGTCATTTAAAATTTTTTCAATTTCTGCTGTCTCAGTGATTTCATTTGGGGTTTTCTTTGGTCTACCCCTCCTTTTTGGAAATAAATCACTATTGGATGTGTAAGGTTTCAAAAGAGATATTGGAAAAACAGGATGTTTTCTGTCATATGGGGAATACAGAATAACTTCAACTGCATTATCTCCAATCATTCTTCTGACAACAAAAGGACCAACAAATGGATCTTTTAATTTGTTATTACCTTGTAAGTTGAAGTGGACTGTAGAAATCAACACTTCATCACCCTTTTTAAAAGTGTATTCTTTATGGGATTTGTCCCATCTTTTCTTCTCATATTCAAATGATTTTTCAATACATTTTTGAGCATGATTTCTACATAGTTGTTGCATTTGAAGAAAAGATTTTACACCAGGATGTAAATCCAATTTAGGTATTTTGTTATTGAGAATTTGGGCAGGAGTATTAGGAACATATCCAAGCCAGAGCTCAAAAGGCTTTCTTTGAGTAACAGAATGAACAGTGCTATTATAAGCAAATTCTAACCCAGGAAGTAAGGTAACCCAATCATGAGTGAATCTGTCATTATCTTTATACTCAAGGCCAAAGGCACAATATCTTCTTATCATGTCCTCTAAAGTCTGAATCATTCTTTCAGCTAAACCATCAGTCTGAGGGTGATGGGCAGTAGAAAGTTTCAGATCACAACCACAAACATCCATCAGAGACATCCAAAATTCAGAAGTAAATTTAGGGTCTCTGTCAGAGATTATGGCTTTAGGAAAACCAGCAGTATTAAACATATGAGACCACCATAAGAAAGCTAATTCTTTAGTGGAAACATCCTTGTGGGTAGGGATAAATTTACACATTTTTGTGAATCTATCCACAATAACCCAACAAGAGTTATAACTGTCTTTACCAGCAATAGGTAATCCTGTTACAAAATCCATGTTTATTATTTGCCATGGAGCATCAGGAGGTTCAATATGTTGCATTAATCCTGCTCTTTTACCAGTTAATCTTTTTGATTTTTGGCATGAATCACAGGATTCAAAATATAATTTTGTGTCCTCAGACATATTAGCCCACCAAGCAGTGTTCTTAATTCTGATCATTGTTTTGTCAAGATCAAAATGTCCAGCTAATATGTCATCATGACAAATTTTCAAGATGATTTCTTTCATAGAAGGAGGAATAACAATAACATTACTCAACTTTCTTCTATAATATAGATATCCTTCATCAATTGAAAATTTTCCTTTTTCCAAACCTTTTTGGTACTTTGGTGGAAGGGTTTTAATTAATGCTTGTATTGAAGCATTCTTTGGATCATTTAATATCGTGCATAACTTTTTCAAGTCAGTGTCCTTATCATATGATTCCAGAATAAGCTGTAATAGCTCTTCCTCCATATCAACCACATATATCCCATGGATATGGATAATTTCATCCTCAGGATCATAAGCAGGATTTGAGTCATCATTTGGTAAGGGTAACCTTGATAACATATCCACCTTTGAGTGACCAATACCAGCTCTGTGAATAATTGTCATTCTCCCTCTGTACTCTTGAACAGCCAGCTGCCATCTAAACATATGTCTATTAGGTGTTTTCAAGTTTTATAGGGATTTAACTGCACTTCAGTCAGTGAAAAGTTCAAATTTCTGGTCATCCAGGTAATAATTTAGCTTCTCCAGAGCCCATACTACTGCTAAACTTTCTAGTTGAGTGGCACCATATTTCAATTTACTATTTCTCAAGGCTCTTGAAATATAACAAATTACTACTTCTGATACTATATCATTCATCACTTGTTTCTGATGGAGGGCAGCACCAAGACCAATAAAACTGGCATCAGTTTATAAAACAAATGGTTGATTAAAGTCAGGTAAAGAAAGAATTGGTGCTGACATTAAAAAATGTTTCATAGTATCAAAAGCTCATTGTATTTCACTATTCCAGACAAAAGCAACATCTTTCCTAGTCAGTTGGGTAAGGGGTAATGCTATGACTTGGTAATTTTTAATATACTGTCTATAGTATCCACACATTCCCAAAAAACTTTGGAGCTCTCTTACTGTTGTAGGAGCTTTCACCTGTTGTATGGCTGCCACTTTGTTCTGGTCAACACATATCTGTAAGCCTGAAACAACATGACCAAGAACTTTTAAAGAATGGAAACCAAATTTACATTTCTTCAAAGCAAGTGTCATATTTATTTCATCCTTTTTCTGGAATACTTTACACAGGTGTTTAAGATGGTCCTCAAATGTTTTTGAGAATATAATGATAGCATCAATATAAACCATCATCCAACCTTCAATTATCTCTTGATGGAATGTGTTATCCATTACTTTTTGGAAAACAGAAGGGGCATTTTTAGGGCCAAATGGCATCCTAATATACTTATAAATACCCATATGAGTGGCAATCATCAGAAAGTTCTGAGAATTTTTCTCAACAGGTACCTGGTGATATCCCTTATTACCATCCAAACAGCTGATATATTTAGCACCCTGTAAAGTAGCATGTATAGAGCTGATTCTAGGTAAAGGATAGATATCATCAACAGTATAGGTATTTAGTGCTCTATAATCACCACATAGCCTGGCTTTATCTTTCTCATAAGAAATTAGGACAGGTGAGATAACACAATATTTAGGTGTTTCAACTACCTTTTCAATAATATTCATTTTTAAAAGGGTAGAGATATTATCTTCAATATCTTTTCTCTTTGTGGGAGAAGCAGGATAAGGCTTCTTCTTTATACTAGGTGGTATATCGGTTAATGGGCAAGACAATGAAAGTTTCATTTCCTCTTTAACTAATCCCAGTTCATGTGACCCATGAGCAAAGGCCATAGGAAAATATTTTATCAAGTTAATGATGGAATCTTTATCCTCACCAGAATGTTGTTCTCCAAAAGAGGCATTGTCAATTTCAGACATAAGGGCATGCATTTCCTTTTTAGATCTTCCTCTATATTGAACCACAGAATTACATGTGTTCAATTCTGGTTTTAATAATTTTTTAGGGGAGGAAATTTTAAATTTTCTCTTCCCATTCATCCCCATTTTGAAACATTGGTTTGAAGGATCCAATTTTATGCCATATTTGGTTAAAATATCATTCCCCACAATAAACCAATTGCTCAAGTTATCATTTTTCATGACAACAAAATCACAAATAGCTCTTACAAAACCATGGTTATATTTAAAAAACACTGTGGCTTTGTATTTAACAATGGGGGACAAAACAGAACCATACCCTCTCCAATTTTCAGAAATGATAGGCAACAGTTTAGATTTATAGTCTTGATCTACTGAGGCAAGTGCTCTTTCAGATACTACACTTCCTCCAGCTCCAGAATCCAGAACAACTTCAATGCTGGTTCCATTGATCAAGACTGGTGCCTTAAGAGGGGCAATAACAATTGAGTTATCCTCAATGTTCTTTATGATCTCAGCATCCTCAACTGTAGATAAATCATTATTATCAATGTCAATAGTATTTAAATAATGAATATCTTCTTCCAGCATCAAGATTTCTTGTTGAGATTCATATGAAATATTGCTGGCACAATCACTTGATGTATCATCCAGTGCCACTGTGTCATCAGCATGCTCCTCTGTTTGTTCTACAAGATTTATCTTCCTGTCACAAACATGGCCTTTCTGCCAAGGCTTGTTGCACTTGAAGCAAGTGTTTGTTGTATACTTCTTTGGTGCAACAGGGGCAGAAGGTTTACCAACCTTTTCCAGAGGTTTTTGTTGGTAAGTGGAGGGTTTCTCCAAAGGGGTCCTAGGAATGAATCTTCTTGCATCATACTTATTGTTTAGAAGTATCTCATTGCAAGTATTAATGAAAGAAGAGGGTTCTTTGGAGAACTCAGTCCTAGCCACAATCAAGTCTCTCAGAGACATTGGTAATTTATAGAGGATCCTGTCCTTCCATAAATCAAACTCCATATTTGGGTCCATTGCCCTTAAGATTTTTACAAGTTTCATTAAAAACTCAATAGGTTTATCAGTAGAAGAGCTATATCTAGTTTCCTCATACTGACTTTGTTGAGCCATTCTGAACTTGGAGCCACCAAATTGTGCTTTAATTAATTTCTTCCAATCCTCCCATGAGTAGTCATTCCCATCCAGGAGAACAGATTCATACCACATCAGGGCAACATTAGTGAACAAAGAAATTAATTTGGACACAATTTCCTCATCTGGGAGTTTGTAAGAATTTTTTAAATTATCAATTCTGCAAATAAATTGTTGCCAATCAGAGGAAGAATCACCATCAAATGTTGGGTACTGGTCAAGTTTTGGCCAATCCTTTTGATTTGAAGGAGTCTCCTTAGTACTAGCTTGTTTCTGAGTAAGGAGCAGCTGTAATTTCTCTAATTGTGCTGAAATCTCATTGTTTAATCCTTCTGTTGCAGATCCTGGTTCATCATCAGTTTTTGATGGAAACTCAGTGTTATCAACAGGTATTTCTGGATCAATTTTTATTTTAGATGAACTAGCCACAGGTACTGGTTGAGCATCCTGCACTATATGTTCCTTCACAGAATTGTCAGAATATTTCTGGTCATTCAACAATGAGTTCAATGTTTCTTCAATGGTTGTTAGTCTTGTTTTCATTCTTGGAAGACTAGATAAACTTTCATTGACAGTTGCAAAAGATAATTGGTTTTTATGTTGAAAAGATGACAAATGGTCACTCAATCTTTTCAGATTTATCTTATCTATTTCTACCTCCTGGCAACAGGCAGATACAGTATCTTTTATTTTAGACAAATCATTTTTTATATTTTGCCATAAAGCAATTTTCTTTTCATGGGTTGCTTTGTAATGAGACAATTCATCAGAGACTCTCTGTGCTTCACTTTTTAATGCTTGATAACCCTGATCAGTTAACAAACTATTATATCTCTGAGTCAATTGCATATTGTTCATTATATGATTTTGCTTGGCAATAATATCTCTCAAGTGCTCATCATTAATTCTTGCTACATCTGGAGTGTTTCTCAATAAGGAAACTGAGTAACTTTCCAGACTCTCATAGAACTCAGGGTCAAGAGTTTCATCAATCACAGCCATATCAGGATTTATCATTGAGGTAGCAATTAAAAGTAATGGATTAGATACATGAGATAACTGTCTACTATTCCCAGCTTCTATAGGTCTCAAGGTTTCATCCTGCCTTCCAGATTTACCTGAAGGAACAGAGTCAGCCACAAGAAAAGGCACTTGAGAATCAATAGAGGGACGTACCAGGGTTTGCTGGGTATCACCATATTGGGCTTCCTTCTTCTTTTGCCTCCTTGATAAGGGTGGGGAGGAGTGGGGTTTGCCTGGTTGGGCCTTGATGGACCTACCTGAGGTAATTGATGCTGATTTTGAGCTAAGTAGTCCCACTGTGTGTTGAGCCAGTCCCACTGCCACTTGGACACTTCCACCATCTCTTGGGATTGGGGAGCCAATTGTTGTTGATCCCTGGGAGGAAGAGGTTTCCTTTTCTCTTGGAGAGAAGTATTTATTCTTTTCTCCCTTTCTTCCAAGGCATCTACCCTTACCTTTAGTTTTAAGCTGTCTGTCTTTAACTCCTTTATGTGGGTTGACAGATTCTTTATCTGCTGGGACAACGGCATCTTTTTTATCTTGAAGCCTCTTGGAAGCTCTTCTGGTGGGTTTGTCCTGGGTTTCTGATCCTGAGTATTGTCCACTAGGATTTCTACTTCTTCCATTTCCACATCCTGTTTGTGGCAAGGATTTATTAGTTTGAGAAATTCTTCTTGTTAAAGGAGAACTTACAGAAGTAGGCTCATCATAATCAATTAAGTCTAGTTCTTCTTCACGTGCAGCAAAACCACTTTGATCAGTCATCTTAAGATTCTACTGAAATGAAGGAAAACAGACAAAAAATTAATTAGTCTTTATTTTTAATTTTTATTTAACAGAAAAAATAAAATAAAAATAATAATAATAATCTTTTTAGGATAAAAATCAACTTAAATAAAATTAATAAAAGAAAAATTTAAAACCAGGATAATTCAATCAACTGTAGAAATAAATTAGAATTTCTATTAATTTTTATTTTCAGGATTTAAATCAACTAATTTATTACCAGGATTTATTGTCGATTGAAATAATCAAAATATGAATCTTTATTAATAAAATTATTTTAACTGATTACCTAACTACCAGGACTTAATGTCAACTGAAGTAATTTAAATATGAATTTTATTACTTAAAAAGATTTATTAGATTACCAGGACTCAAAGTCAACTGAAGTAATGAAATGTTAATTATTTATTAAAAAAAATATATAATTGTCAGGACAATTTGTCAACTGGAACAATTAATTAATCAGGACAAATGTCAACTGAAAAATTATAATAATTATTTTATTTAATAAAAATATTATTGTCAGGACAGTTTGTCAACTGGAACAATTAAAATTCAAATTAATCAGGACAATTGTCAACTGAAAAATGATAATAATTAATATTAATATATAATTATTTTATTACCTCTGGGACTAAGAACAGTTATTGCTCTATTATTGTCAACCAGGAAAAATAAAAAAAAATATAATAATAAAAATAAATTCCAACTACCAGACACCTCCCCCTGCAAAATGAGCAAATTAATGCCACTTACAGAGTGCTGAGTAAAAGGAAATATGTAGCAAATGAAGAGTGAAGAGTAACCCACAAATAGTAATCACAATAATTACCATGATATATACGATCTTTAGTCAGTATATGAACTTAAGTTTTGGAGCGCGGTTCGATTCCCGTTCGCAGCAAAAACTTTTATCACGTGACGTATGACATTTGTCGTTTTCTCGCCTCCACTCGTCCTTTACAGGTGCTTGTACGCCGATGGTCCCCTCGATTACGCCTCAAGTAACGTTGCGCCGTCGATATTTCGGAAAGGATCCCAATTGTCAAGGGTCACTTTTGGTCTAGAAGCTTTGGTACGGTATTATATGAAGATTTTAAGGTATTATTTGACTCTCAATATTTAGATACGTATTTCTCAATCAAGTATGATTTCTTTTCTCAAAGTAAGAGGTAGATTTAAATATTTTATATAAGTTATAGGATAGAATTACGTTTTGTTGTAAGTACTAAAGATATAAGTTATAATAAATAAGTTTTAGTGTTATTGTTATTGTAATAAAATGAGTTGGTAAGATAGAATGATTAAAAGACAACAAAAAGAGAGGCCTTTTATAGGCAAAGGAGAGACAAAGCACGGAAATCAAATTCTAAAAACAGTAGGAAGAGAGAGAGAAAAAGAACATTCCAGAAAGAGTATTTCAAATAATAAAGTTATTCCAAAAAGAAGGCGTCAAAAAGATGTATTTACAGAGTATGTCAGAAATACATCAATATTTTTAATATTTACTGTAAATGTCAATCCCAAATAAGAAATTTGATTTTTTTGTATATATTTAATATTATTTGAATATTTAAATCTTATTTTATCTTTGTATTTTATTTTTTAAATATAAAGTTTTATTTTTCCCAACCTGTCAATTGAGCACAGTGTTAGAGAAAAATATAAGGGACAAAATTATAATTTTAATTTTACTTATTTATTTAATTAATTAATTTAATTTTAACATTCTGTAACTAGTTAATTTATAACTAATTTTAATGTAACTGAATGATAATTAAATAATAATTAAAGATGATAAGGTGCGGCTTCATCCAGTAAATAATTACTTATTTCACTGGGTAAATCTAGTAGCCTGGCTGACAGATATACTCACAAAGTCCCTGGGCCCATCTCTGACAATGCTTAGAAGGAAAGATGTCTGTGTGTGGTGATGGGGTTATATTTCCTTTTTATGTATTTCTTTTTTCTTTTTCTTTATCTTTTCCTTTTCTTTTATTTCTTTTAATTTTCTCATTTCATTTTATTTCTTTTTTTCATTTTGGAGTTGGTTATATTTGCATGGGGGGATATCAGTATTATTTTTTCATAACTAAGTGGGGAGGATGTTATGCCACTAGGGCTATGTACTTAGTTATTTCTGTGTCGTATATATCCTGTAGTCATGGCGTTCCCTGTTCTCCAGTTCTTTCCAGAGTTCTACAGGCTGACACCACATTACAGATTTTAATGTTATAGTAAATCTGTATGAAATGAATATGTGTAACAATATTTACATGAGTGCAAAGGTGGGTTGAGATGGTCTATGTGGCTAGATCATTGCCTGGATAGCCACATGTTGCCTTGACTTGTGTGTTGCAGGTTTGAATCCCTGCTGCCTCCCCCCTTTGTCCATGGTTGGCACACTTGTTTTCATGCTGGTGTCAATGTCTTGTTATCCCCACAATATCTCTATTCTCCCTCAGCGACCTACGTTGGATGGAAACGTATGTGAAGGCTGGATAAACCCACCCCACTTTGTCAACCTACTCCACTTTGCCAGCTACTCATTTTCTGGACAAACGTGCTTGGTCATTTGCCTTGGGTCTGCTGCGGAATTCCACTCCCCAAAAATTCTTCCTAAAATCCCTGCCTATCAAACCACAACCCCTCAAGGATTACCCTCCCCCCCATGGCAACCCCATCAGTGTTCTCTGTAGACACGGCATCAGACTTGGTCCCAGAATAACCAACTTTATTTCATAATGAGATGCTTACCTGTAGACACGGCATCAGACTTCGTCCCAGAATAACCGGGGAAAAGGTCAGATGTCGTGGCAACAGGTTTATATACATGGTAACTAAGTACATAATAATTAGGTACCTAACATTCTCAAGCCACCTGGCTGCCCCCCCACCCATGCTATCCTTTCAATTGCCCTGTTGTTACCTAACTCATTACATTCATTACTCCCCACTTGTACCTAGCCAATTAGTTAACCATGCCTTCAGGCCCCTAGCTGGGTGAGATTTTAAGAAATTGAAAAAAAAAAGAGTGCAAAGGTGGGTGAGCATTTCTCAAATTTAGTTGTGTATTGGACATTTAAATAAACTGGTACAACTTTTTGGCACCGGAAGCCACTTTTACCTTCAAATATCTAACTGAATCAAGAAGGTAATGAGAGCGGGTGTGGAAAGCCTCTTTTATCATAAAAAAGTGTCAATTTTTTCTCCTAACCTTTTCTAGGTTATAAGAGCGGTTGAACATGATCTAATAGCCCAAAAGAATATTAGTGAAGTGGTCAATGTCTCGATTTTCTCTTTGTTTTTGACCATGTCACAAAAACTAAGCTCTAATGAATTCCGAGATAAGTAAGCCATAGTTGTTCAACTTCCAATTTCAGATTTCATTTTGATACCTTGGTGTCACTTTTTTCTATTTTTTTTATTCTTTACCTTTCACCAATTGTTTTTCTTTTTTTTTTTCCGGCTGCTTTAAAATTTTCACAATCTAATCGTCATAGCAGCGGAATCAACATTTGTTAGTTTTCCCCTGTGCGATTGGCCAAATTCAGTATTTCAAACTTTTTATAAATCTGATGACAGTACAATTTTAAGAGTTACAGGAGGCGGTAAAATGCTTGGCTTTCTATTGCATAGCCCCTGCTTTCCCCTGTTTACAGCTGATTGATCGGCAAGTTGAATGGTGAATCTGGTGGGAAGATTAAATCATGCTAAGTAATAGTTGATAAAATGCTTTGAGGACATCTGTTGCTGAATATTTCACAGCAATATTCTTAGCACTATCAATGGACTCATTGTCTTGTTTTATGTAATCAAAGCTGTGCCGCGTGCTCCGTTCCTCGCGAGAAGATTAGGGATTGAAATTTAAGTTGTTTCCACCTGAACTTAACTTCGCTATATGTGAGCCGAGAGGGACACGTCACGCTCGCGCTCCGAGCTCAAGTATCTGCTGCGCCCATTTGCTATGTTTTAGGAGCTATTCATATTACCTTTCATTATTTCAAGAGAGGGGGGGGGCGTAAGTTCAGTAACCTTCCAACTGGAACACACGATACCTTGAGCTTTTTCTTGCATGAGCTGCCTAATGGCATTACTCTTTCTCATTGATAGATTCTAGTCACAGAATGCGTTCAAGTATCAATACAATCAAAAAAATCGCTTGATCTGCTTTTCGATCAAGGCATAGAGTTTTTTTAGTAACAGTTTTCCGAAAATTGACCAGCCACAAAAACAAATCCCATGAAAATCGATCTATTGCATGTTTTCCTTTCGGGATGTAATTCTTTTAAGGTAAATTAGAGGCGGGTTTTAGATTTCACCGCCAAGGTGGGATTCTCCCTCTATTAAGGTTTTTTAGCACATTTACTTTTTTTTCACCTGCCAAAAATCAGCTATAAAAAGCAGGATGCCGTCACCATAAATCCTCCTCATACTTCAGATACGAATAACTATTATTATATCAGTGATGTTTAAAGCTCTTTATTATTCTTTTTTATTACTATCTTTTCTCTTTGAAAAAATTGAGGGACAGAAACTGCAAGTTTCAATCAGATCAGCTGATGACTTTTGTATGGTTGTCCCCAAAGACGTAAATACTAACATTGGAGATTCTGAATATCCGGGAGGAATGATTGTAAGCTGTCAGAAACCAGGAAGAAATGGCCAAGCCACCTTTTCAGGAAACTTTTGGACTTCGGTCAAATATGCAAAACCGAAACCAGGGGTAGTTCAAGTGAGTACCGAAATTTAGGGAAGGAGAATGTTGCTTTCTGAAAAACAACTGCCTGTTATAAAGTTGACCGGCTGTATAAATCCAGCGGCATCAAAGTAGTAAGTTCAACAAACTAATTGAACTATGATCATAATTAGATAAAAAAGTCCTATTCAAAGCTTAAATTTTATGTCATGAGAAACAGTCGCTGATGGAAAATTTGATCATTTCGAAAAATGTGAAGTCTAAATCCGAATGATGCAGGGGGTCAATATGATTCTAATGGTGGAGACAATGGAAAAGGAAACCCTGAGGGAAGTAAATGTGAACAGTAAGTACTTGAATGTCATCATTCAATGCTATTAACTGGTGCTTTCAGCTGAAAGAAAATTCATTTTTTGTGTTTACAAATATTTTCTGTAGATACGGAACATATGTAGAGATTCTCGAACCAAGTGAAAAGAGAGGTTGCATTCGATGCTGCCAGAATCCGTTAAGTGACTTCCTCATGCCCCATTATTTGCGCAATCTTGAAGCAGAGACTGAGAACTAACCAGTGCATGTCAACTTTCAGCGCTGATTGTGTCATTTCGCGTGATACTGAAGGCTGTCCGACTGTCATACCAGGTGAGCTCATTTTAATATCTTCAAAAGTCCATGAAAACTTAACGGTACATCTCTTCACACAGGGGAATATAATGGATGTTAAGCTTACAAGAAAAGCAACCACTATTTTGTGAAAAAGCAGTTTTAAAATTCAAGTAACAAACCAGATTATTATGGTATTATTTTGTTCTCATGATTTTGCTACATTCATCTCTTTTCTGTTTTGCCTTTTCTTATTTATTACGCAAGCAAAAATACTTTTTACCTTCATATCATGATGTGTAATTAATAATCTTGTGCTAGTATCTTTCACATTCTTCATGATCAAAATTACTGGAGATTGTCAATAATACACCTTCTGCCCCTCTCAATAAACCACCAGATTTGAAATTCAGTTGAAATGAAGTGTAAAGGTTGATCAAGAGCAAAAGCTAATGAGATAACTAAGATTTAATCCCATTTGAAATCACATACAACAATAGGTTCCTTAATAACCTCCCAATCTCTCAACAGTTATTATCAGCCTGGATATTCCCAGGACTGAGTGAAAATTGCTTATAAATTATGTTAAACAGATGTAGTACACAAGGGAACAATAAATAAAGGTATGCAAATTAAGGGGTCTCAAACATTACCAAAAATGCTTAGTGTCAATGGATTACTTTTGGTCTAGAAGATTTAATGGCAGTCAAATGGCAGTGAAAGGTGGGGAACTCATGATTTCAAAAAGGTACATATTCTTTATCTTTATAAGTTTTTAATACTCAATGTAAAGGGAAAAGATAATTATTATTATTACTTTGAAAACTTAGAAGTATGTAGATGTGAATACTAAGGTAGTAATAGTAGTAATAGATGTGTGTTATATAAATATAATAAACTTGTAAGGTGAGAATGGAATGATCAAAAACAACCAAAATGGGAGGCCTTATATAGGCAAAAAGGAGTGAGCCCACAGAGCTAAAATTCTATAGACAGAAGTATGAGAGAAAGAAGATTTCAGAATAAGATATTGCAAATATTAAGAATGTTCTATAAAGAATGTGTAAATAAAATGTAATTCCTCTATATACCAATTATTTGATTTATTTTAAAGTTTTCTGTAAATGTCAATATTTTTAAAATAATATAATTTGAATTTAAATTTTTGTATTAATATATGTTTATTTCACTCCTGACCTGTCATGAGGACAGTGTTGGGGAATAAAAATATGGGGGACATTAATTTTTTATACATTTACTTAATTTACTTATTTTAATTAGTTAAATTATTACAAGTAAATAATTTAAGTAAATATGATACAATTATTAAAATAAGAATTTAAAGGTGTGGCTAAATCCCAGTAAATAATTAATTATTTTACTGGATGAGTCTAGTAGTCTGGCTGACACTCCCTCACTCTAAAAAAACAATAAAAAATGCTATGATTTTTTGTTTTTATATTTCTTTAGTAGAGCAGGAAGGTTAGATATCTCTTTCCCAGGTATCCAAGAATCATACTCAGAAGATTTATTCTTGAATCTCAATAAGTATTCAGTACCTTTTTCAGCAGTGATTCTTCTGTCATTTAGAATCTTATCAATTTCCACTGTCTCAGTGATTTCATTAGGGGTCTTCTTTGGTCTTCCCCTCCTTTTGTGAAATAAATCACTATTGGATGTGTAAGGTTTCAGAAGAGATATTGGAAAAACAGGATGTTTCCTGTCATATGGAGAGTACAGGATAACCTCAACTGCATTATCACCAACCATTCTTCTGACAACAAATGGACCTACAAATAAGTCTTTTAATTTGTTATTATCCTGTAAATTGAAGTGGACTTTAGAAATCAGCACTTCATCACCCTATTTAAAAGTGTATTCCTTATGGGATTTGTAACATCTCTTCTTCTCATATTCACAAGATTTTTCAATACATTTTTGAGCATGACTTCTGCAAAGTTGTTGCATTTGAAGGAAAGATTTTACACCAGGATGTAAATCCAATTTAGGTATCTTATTATTAGGGGGTGTCAGTTCTGGCAAATCCGCACTTAAATTAAGTGCGGATTTCAAACCAAATCAGCACTTACAAATCAGCACTTAAATTTTGCAAAAAAGTCACTTATTTCAAAAAAGGGGGTCAGTTATGACCTCAAATCAGCACTTTTTTCCCGTTTTTTTTCACAACCACATTTTGGCCACAAAACATCCCTTCCTTTCTTACCCCATCCCTGTCACATGTGACACACTGACCTTCCTCGCTACCTACCCATCAATCCTCGGCACACACCCCTTCCTGACATTTTCAATATTTTGACCAGGCATGTTTACATTCTTTTGTACTTATTTCTTCTACTTTTTAATCTTTTTTCTTGTTATGTGCCAGTTTCATAATGCCTCCCAGACATTCCAAATCTCAAAAGGTAAGTCAAAAATCTGCTTCGTCACAAAAGTCTCCTCGTAAAGCAAGCCCTACACCTGAAAAATCAAAGGCAGGTTCAGGTCAGCTTAAAAAGGATGATTATCTCATCATAATCAACTTCCTTAAAATAAAATCAAATTTTGAAGCATGTTTTGGATGTGAAAAGTCCACTCGTATTGGACGTCCACCTTCTTCAAAGGTTAATGGCTACTTGTTGATGGCCAATGAAGTAAGGAAGAAAACAAGGGGGAGAATCGATATCAATCCTAAACAAATGAAGGAGAGATTTAAGAGTTACCATTCAAAATATAAAAAGACTCATCATGCTGTAAATGAAACTGGCTTTGGTATTGACGATGATGATTTGGAGATTGGAATTACTACTGTTTCCGAAAAGCTCAATGTCATGTGTCCTTTCTATGAGGAAATGGATAATCTTTTTGGCACCCGAGTTGATGTAAACCCTTGGTTTCTACACGATACTACTAAGCATATACCCTCTGGATCCAAACCTTCCTATAATCCTCCCAACACACCTTTACTTGAAGAAGATCAATCCCCTCCACCTTCTAACCATAGTTCAGCTGAAGATGATCCCAACTATCAAGCAGAACAATTATATCGCAGAAGATCTGAATCCTCAGAGGCCCAAAATTTAAATGTATGTTTACTTTTTGTTTTTTCTTCAATTCTTCTCTGAATTTCTCTTTCTTTCTAGTCTCCTCCTACTCAAACTCAATCTCCATTAAATAATCTCAATTCTGGAAATGTGAATACCTCTTTAGAAGCTGCTTTAGAAGAACTTCCTGAAGCCTCTTGTTCAAACTCCAAACTAAAGCATCGAGCCTCAACTTCAATGAACTTGAACCATCTATTAAAACGTGGTAATACTTCAACAAGCTCATTTGGCTCCCTTGAGGATTATTTTGAAAAAAAAGATATAAGTAAGTTTTGTTTACTATATATCTTAATCATTAACTCATTTATTTATTTATTTCAACTTAATTTTCTCAGCGAAATCAACTATTGCAAATAATGCCCTTGACTTTGAGAAGATGAAGTTTGATCATATGCTAAGGAAAGATCAGCAAGCCTTAGATTTGGAAGAAAAAAAATTTGAGGTAGAGAAGATGGAAAGAGTAAATGACCGTCAATTTCAAAGAGAAATGGCTACTTGTGAATTGGAAAAACAAGAGAGTTTTAAAAAAAAAGATTTCATTATGGAATGTGTTAAAAATGGCCAATCTTATGAGGACATTAAAAAATTACTTGACCTTTTCAATTGATAAATTGTTTTTCTAGTTAATTTAATTTTGGTATTATTTTCTTATATGCTGACTTATAAAAGGAAAAGAATATAGTACGTTATTTTTGACAAAAATTTGAATGTATAATAAAAATTTTCTATCTTTACTTTCTAGTCAATAAGTTTGCTTATCTAAATTTTTCTAAGTCATCAATTTCACATGTCAGATTTAAAAAATTGGCAATGCCCTCCCCTGCATTTTATTGAAACAAGGGGTGGGTACCACCAAATTTTTCTAAGTCATCAATTTCACATGTCAGATTTAAAAAATTGGCAATACCCTCCCCTGCATTTTATTGAAACAAGGGGTGGGTACCACCAAATTTTTCTAAGTCATCAATTTCACATGTCAGATTTAAAAAATTGGCAATCCCCCCCCCTGCATTTTATTGAAACAAGGGGTGGGTACCACCAAATTTTTCTAAGTCATCAATTTCACATGTCAGATTTAAAAAATAGGCAATACCCTCCCCTGCATTTTATTGAAGTAAAGGGTGAAAGTCATCAAAATTTAATATAATTACAAAAATTAATTAATATATAAATAAGATATGTCAAGTATACTACTTTTAAAGTAATGACAATTCCTTAAGCCAAAATGCAGATCAAGTCTAGAAACTAGGTTCAATGCAAAGTATTTTTTGAAGCAACTTATTTAAATAATACTTTATTGAATTAAGTTGATCAATAAAGATTGATTTACAATATTGCAATTCTTAAATACAATAATTTTATTAAAAAATTTCAGATTACATATAAAAAAAATCAGTGACTTTTTCTATTACTTACAACTGTTTTTACAGAATTGAAAACTATGTTTCAGCTAATATTTTATGGAAGTGAACTCTGTTCTTCGCCCGAAGAACAGAGTTCATCCTCTTATTTTCACACTCTGTTTAAAAAGAATAAAATGACTTACCTGGAGAGATGAGTTGAGAAAAAAGAAATATAAGTGAATGGAAGTGAACTCTGTTCTTCGCCCGAAGAACAGAGTTCATCCTCCTATTTTCACACTCTGTTTAAAAAGAATAAAATGACTTACCTGGAGAGATGAGTTGAGAAAAAAGAAATATAAGTGAATGGAAGTGAACTCTGTTCTTCGCCCGAAGAACAGAGTTCATCCTCCTATTTTCACACTCTGTTTAAAAAGAATAAAATGACTTACCTGGAGAGATGAGTTGAGAAAAAAGAAATATAAGTGAATGGAAGTGAACTCTGTTCTTCGCCCGAAGAACAGAGTTCATCCTCCTATTTTCACACTCTGTTTGCACCAATCTCCATCCCTTTCAATTCTATCAACACATGCTTGTCTTCCCTCCCCATGCCTTTCGCTATCCTCCCAGCCCCATTGTATGCCATCCTCTTTTGATCCCCATTTCACCCCTCTCAACCTCTCGGCGGACTTGCTAGCAAGTCCGCTTCCCATATTGCATGGTGTTAATGAACGATTAGCTGCAATCATTCAATAACTTAACGATTCGTTAACGAATCATTAAGTGAAGGTTAAGGGGGGGTAGGAGGGATATGAGGGAGGATTTGGGGGAGTTTTGAGGGGGATAGGAGGGGGGTTTGGAGGGGGGGTTTGGAGGGGGGGTTTGGAGGGGGGGTTTGGAGGGGGGGTTAGAGGCGGGTTTGGTGGGGATTTGGAGGGAGGATTTGGGGGATTTGGTGGGGGGTGGAGTGGAATGAGGGGAAGATATGAGGAGACCAAGAAGGGGGAGAAAGGGAGAGATGAGACCAAAGAGGGAGAAAAGGGAGGTTAGAGTGAGCCAAGGAGGGGGGAATGAGGCAGCCAAAGGGGGGAAAAGGGGGATGTATCCATTCCAAGGAGAGGGTAAAGGTGGGAAAAAGACCAGGACAAGGGGGGATAAAGAGAGAAAAGAGGGAGAGAAAGAGAGAGAGAAAAAAAAAGGTTAATTTTACCTATAAATTTAAAAACAACCACTTACAAAAAAAAAAACAAAAAAAAAACAAAAAACCAAAAAACCAAAAAAAAAAAAAAATTAGCAAAAAATTAAGTAAAAAGAATAAAATGACTTACCTGGAGAGATGAGTTGAGAAAAAAGAAATATAAGTGAAATTGATTGAGTGATGTAGGAAGAGAGGAGAAAACAGATATGAGTGAAGAAAAAAAAGAGAGTGACTGAAAAAATATGCGATTTCATGTTGAGTTGATGAAAGAAAACACAGAGAGAAAAAAAAATAAGACTTTAACAGCAAATTCAAAAACCAAAAAAATATGCAAAAAAATTTACCATTCTCAGTGAATAATACATGCAAATTGATAATTTGAAGAGAAAGAGAAAAAAATTAAAATTGCGTTGAAAAATGTTGGAGTGTTATTGGAAGGATTTTCGCCCTTATACTAGTTGATTGAGAAATAGAAGTGTTGGATATAGTCGGAGGTGAATCAACTTGTTCATCTTCATACAGCTCTAACCATTGATCTTTGAGGTCAGCAAGTAGGTTATGAAGTATAGTGCAACACAGAATCCAGTTGATCACCGCCTCCATTTCAGATTTATTTCTAAGAGGACTTCTTAATTCCCTTAAACTAGAAAAACGGCCTTTCAAGATTCCAATAGAATGTTCAATACGGACTCTTGACTTTGCCAAATGATTGTTGAATTTGGCATTTTGACTGTCTTCTGAAGCTGCTCCCCGAAAAGCAGGAAGTACATACTTTCCATTCACATAAGCAGAATCTGCAAGAAGATACTGATTTTCATCAAAGAATTTTTCAGGTTCATTTGAAATATGCATTCTTTGGAAGACATAGGAGTCATGACATGAGCCAGGATAGCCAGCGAAGAATGATATAAATTTTTTGTTTACGTCACATATAAGCTGAACGTTAATTGAATATCTATAAAGAAGATATATTTGTTTGTGTTAGTTTCAAGGAGGATGAAAGGAGTTAAAAATAATCTACCTCTTATACGGTCAAAGTAATTGTTTCCACCTTGACCAGGTTTCTGGCTCAAAGGAATAGTAGTACCATCAACAAAACCAATACATCCTGGAAAGCCCTCTGCTTGCATAACCTGAGATGATTCAAGTCGCTCTTCTTTTCTTGGCCAGGTGAGAAGTTGAGATTCCAAGGAGTTGATTGCAGTGATACATCGTTTGGTATAAGTGTTAACTGAACCATACCCTAAATCAAAGACATTTTCTAAACATTTCAAAGCGGCTCCATTACCATTTGAACCCAAACGACATAGTGTGATGGCCAATTGAATTGAAGGATGTCGTTGTTCTTTTTGAGAATTATTGTGAAATATGGGATGATCCTGAATAAGCTCAAGCAATTTAAGGAAACATTCCTGAGAAGTCCTGAACAGCTGTCTAAAACTGGGTGTAGATAGGTTAAGAAGTGTTTGGATGGTGTACTTGGGGGTATGAAGTACTTGAGGCTTTCTGGGAAGAAGGTATCGTTTCCTGGCCATTTTTGATAAAAAGACAAAATATTCTTCTAGATCAGAATCGGAATCAGAGTCCAAGAGCAGTTCAAGCGCCATGAAAGTCATTGCTTTATGTAATTTATCACGATTTGAAAGTGAGGAAGGTATGACTCTTATATGATATGATTTGAAGATGTAAGTGATGTACAATGTTTTGAGTTATGAAGTGTTATTCTGCGGAGTGCTGCGTATGAATGGGATGATGCTGACAAATCAGTGAAATGGGACTTGATGGTGAAATCAGCACTTTTGGTTGAGAAAGTGCGGATTTGAGTGAAATAAGTGACTTATTTCATTTTGAAATCCACCGGTATTGGGGCTAGTGTGTTTTGGAAATCCGCACTTATTTAAGTGCGGATTTGGTCAAATTTAAGTGCGGATTTGTAAGTGCGGATTTGCCAGAACTGACACCCCCTATTGAGAATTTGAGCGGGAGTATGTGGAACATATCCAAGCCAGAGCTTAAAAGGCCTTCTTTGAGTAACAGAATGAACAGTGCTATTATAAGCAAATTCAAACCCATGAAGTAAGGTGACCAGATCATGAGTGAACCTGTCATTATCTTTATACTCAAAGCAAAAGGCACAATACCTTCTTATCATGTCCTCTAAAGTCTGAATCATTCTTTCAGCTAATCCATCAGTCTGGGGGTGATGGGCAGTAGAAAGATTCAGATCACAACCACAAACATGCATTAGAGACATCCTAAATTCAAAAGTAAATTTAGGGTCTCTATCAGAGATTATGGCCTTTGGAAAACCTGAATTATTGAACATATGAGACTACCATCAGAAGGCTACTTCTTTAGTGGAAACATCCTTGTGAGTAGGGATATATTTACACTTTTTTGTAAATCTGTTCACAATAACCCAACAAGAGTTATGATTTTCTTTCCCGGAAATGGGCAATCCTGCTTCAAAGTCCATTTTTATTATTTGCCATGGTGCATTAGGAGCTTCAATATGTTGAATTAATCCAGCTCTTTTTCCAGTTAATCTTTTTCATTTCTGGAAAGAATCACAGGATTCAACATATAGTTTGGTGTCTTCAGACATATTAACCCATCAAGAAGTGTTCTTAATTCTGATCATTGTTTTTTCAAGATCAAAGTGTCCTTCCAATATGTCATCATGACAAATTTTCATAATGATCTCTTTCATAGAAGGAGGAATAAAAATATCATTACTCAACTTTCTTCTATAATAGAGTTAGCCTTCATCAATTGAAAATTTTCCTTTTTCCAAAGAAGTCTGGTACTTTGGTGGGAGAGTTTTAATTAATGCTTGTATTGAAGCATTCTTTAGATCATTTAATATAGTACATAACTTCTTTAAGTCAGTGTCCTTATCATATGAATCCAGAATAAGCTGTAATAGCCCTTCCTCAATATCAACCACATATATCCCATGAATGTGAATTATTTCATCCTCAGGATCATACACAGGATTAGAGTTATCATTTGACAAAGGTAACCTTGATAAAATATCCAAATTTGAGTGAGCAATACTATCCTTATGAACTATTGTCTTCCTCCCTCTGTATTCTTGTACAGCTAGCTTCCATCTTAACATATGTCTTTCAGGTGTCTTCAAGTTCAAGGGGTATTTAACTGCATTTCAGTCAGTGAGAAGTTCAAATTTCTGGTCACCCAGGTAATGATTTAGCTTCTCTAGAGCCCACCCCACTGCTAAACACTCCAGTTGAGTGGCACCATATTTCAATTCACTATTTCTCAAGGTTCTTGAAATATAACAAATTACTACTTCTAATACTTTACCATTCATAACTTGTTTTTGATGGAGAGTAGCACCAAGACCAATAAACCTGGCATCAGTGTATAAAAAATGGTTGATTAAAGTCAGGAAAAGTAAGGATTGGTGCTGACATCAAACAATGTTTCATAGTTTCAAAAGCTCTTTGTCTTTCACTGTTCCAGACAAAAGTAACATCTTCCCTAGTTAATTGGGTAATGGGTAATGCTATTACCTGATAATTTTCAATATAAAGTCTCTAGTATGCACACATTCCAAAAAAACTCTCAAGCTCTGTAACTTTATTAGGAGCTTTCAGCTGTTGTATGGCTGCCACATTGTTCTGATCAACACATATCTGCAAGCATGAGACAACATGACCAAGCACTTTTAAGGAATGAAAAACAAATTTGAATTTTTTCAAGGCAAGTGTCATATCTATCTCATCCATCATATGGAACACTTTACATAGGTGGTTAAGATGGTCCTCCAATGTTTTAGAGAATATGATTATATCATCAATGTAGACAATCAGCCATGCTTCAATTATTTCTTGATGGAATGTGTTGTCCATAACCTTTTGAAAAACTGAAGGGGAATTTTTGGGGCCAAATGGCATCCTAATATAGTTATAAATACCCATATGAGTAGCAATCATCAGAAAATTCTTGGAATTCTTCTCAAAAGGTACCTGGTGATATCCTTTATTACCATCTAAACAGATGATATATTTAGCACCTTGTAAGGTATCATGTATAGAGCTAATTCTGGGAAAAGGATAGATATCATCTACAGTATTAGTGTTTAATTCTCTATAGTCACCACATAACCTGGCTTTATCTTTCTCATAAGAAATTAGGACAGGTGATATAACACAATATTTAGGTTTTTCAACTACCTTTTCAAGAATATTCATTTTTAAAAGGGTAGAGATATTGTCTTCAATATCTATTCTCTTTTTGGGAGAAGCAGGATAAGGCTTCTTCTTTAAACTAGGTGGTATTTCAGTTAATGGGAAAGATAATGAGAACTTCATTTCCTCTTTTACCAAGCCTAATTCATATGACCTGTCAGCCTGTATATTCCCAGGACTGATTAAAAAGTGCTTATAAGTTATGTTAACCACATGAACTATACAGGGGAACAATAATTGAGAGTACACAAACAGTATATATAAGTAAAATTATGATAATATACAAAATATGCCATTATAACACCTTATATACATGCATATATCCACCTTTTATAGGTCTTATGTACTTAATATTAAGTTGGAATATGTTAGGGCAATCTTAAAAACCTTAAGGATAAGGCTATAAAATTTTTAAGTACACTTAAAGCTGTTATATTCATTGTTTTACGCAAAAAACAAGAAATGTGCTTTATTTCACTTAAAAGTTGACTATATGCGCTATAAAATTGAGAATATCAAATATGCGCTTTGACAGATCCATTGGGCTCATTTAGGACTATTGATTTGGCTATATAAATGCATAAAAATAACACTTTTTAAATTCGGTGTATTTTATGCCAGAAATGGCTTCTGTGTACTGGCCACATACTGCCTGCTTTTTTCCCGTGTGAATAGCTTCATTTTTAGCAAAGTTAGCTTTTTCACACTATAATTACCCCACATTCTATGCCCACTGTGGGGAAACATGCTAAAATAGGCAACAGGTGCTTATTTAGCGTCCTAGCTTAATTAATAATGCATTGACCTTGTTTATATGCACTAATTTCATTAATAACCTCACTCTTGGCTTCTTATTTCATCACCATGCTTAAATTTGCCTAAATTTAGTCAAGGATTTACCCGTGCAAGCGCCTGTCAAGGACTGCATGTAGTTACCCCACATCTCACGCTCTTTTTTGAGTTTTTGGGTGGTTTCTCAGTCAATATTGGTTATTTTTGGATGGGAATTTAATGTAGTATAATGTCAGGATTAGCCCCTCAATTTCTACAGTAAATCCACCTTATTATTAAGCTATTATTAACCTTAAAAAGTCTCTTTAGTCTTTTATATTATTGTTTTATATGCATATACTCTCTTTTTGTCTTTTTCTTTAATTTTGATGGATTTCCCTTATTATTACAGGATTTTGACGGTTGTTACTTGTCTAACTATGTCATGGGTTACTAGGGACGTTGATGGGAATGTCTATTAGTTGTTTTGAGGCGTCATTAACTGTGTATTGGATGGTACATCCAGGGAATCATTGGGGCACTCAGTGTGTATAAAAGGAGGAGGTTTTTGGGTCTTGTTTATACATTCTTTATCATTACAATTTACACCATATAACCAAATCAATTACAATACACTTTAATTAGTACTTTTATAAGACTTTTGAGTAGTATCTGAGTTATTAAACTCTATTTTTCTACCAACTAAAAAGATTGTAAGCCATATATAAAATTAGTGAGAATTATATTAAATTGTCAGGCTAAGATCAACTAAAAGGACGTGAACTAGCTTGATAAGTTTTTTACTAGTAGATTTAAATGGTCCTATATGAATACTGTAGTATAAATCCAACAAATAGTAAAATATAATTCAGAATAAAGGTCTCAGTAATATAATTCTCACTAATTTTATACGTGGCTTACAATCTTTTTAGTTGGTAGAAAAATAGAGTTTAATAATTCAGATACTACTCAAAAGTCTTATAAGATTACTAATTGAAGTGTATTGTAATTTATTTGGTTATATGGTGTAAATTGTAATGATAAAGAGTGTAGAAATAAGACCCAAAAACCTCCTCCTTTTATACACACTGAGTTCCCCAATGATTCCCTTGATGTACCATCCAATACACATTTAATGAAGCCTCTTAAAATTAATAGACATGCCCATCAATGTCCCTAGTAACCCATGACATAGTTAGACAAGTAACAACTGTCAAAATCCTGTAATAATAATGGAAATCCATCAAAATTAAAGAAAAAGACAAAGAGAGAGTATATGCGTATAAAACAATAATATAAAAGACTAAAGGAAACTTTTTAAGGTTAACAATAGATTATTAATAAGGGGGATTTACTGTAGAAATTGAGGGGCTAATCCTGACATTATACTACGTGAAATTCCCATCCAAAAATAACCAATATTGACTGGGAAACCACCCAAAAACTCAAAAAAGAGCGTGAGATGTGGGTTAACTACATGCAGTCCTTGGCAGGCACTTGCACGGGTAAATCCTTGACTAAAATTAGGGGAATTTAAGCGTGGTGATGAAATAAGATTCCAAGAGTGAGGTTATTAATGAAATTAGTGCATGTAAACAAGGTCAATGCATTATTAACTAAGCTAGGACACTAAATAAGCGCCTGTTGCCTATTTTAGCGTGTTTACCCACAGTGGGCGTAGAATGTGGGGTAATTATAGTGTGAAAAAGCTAATTTTGCTAAAAATGAAGCTATTCACACGGGAAAAAAGCAGGCAGTATGTGGCCAGTACACAGAAGCCATTTCTGGCATAAAATACACCAAATTTGAAAAGTGTTTTTTTTATGCATTTATATAGCCAAATCAATAGTCCTAAATGAGCCCAATTGATCTGTCAAAGCGCATATTTGATATTCTCAATTTTATAGTGCATATAGTTAACTTTTAAGTGAAATAAAGCACATTTCTTGTTTTTTGCATAAAACAATGAATATAACAGCTTTAAGTGTACTTAAAAATTATGTAGCCTTATACTTAAGGTCCTTAAGATTACCCTAACATATTACAACTTAATATTAAGTACATAAGACCTATAAAAGGTGGATATATGCATGTGTATAAGGTGTTATAATGGCATATTTTGTATATTATCATAATTTTACTTATGTATACTGTTTGTGTACTCTCAATTATTGTTCCCCTGTATAGTTCATGTGGTTAACATAACTTATAAGCACTTTTTACTCAGTCCTGGGAATATACAGGCTGGCATGACCCATGATCATAAAATTCAAGGGGAGGTATCGCCAAATTTTCAAAAGAGATATAGAATTTTAATGACTTAGCAATATTTAGATAAGCAAACTTATTGAATTGAAAGTGAAGATAGAAAAATTGTATTATATTTTCAAATTTACGTCCAAAAAAAACTATAAGCAAACTTATTGACTTGAATGTAAAGATAGAAAAATTGTATTATATTTTCAAATTTTTGTCAAAAAAAAACTATAAACAAACTTATTGACTTGAATGTAAAGATAGAAAAATTGTATGATATTTTTGAAAATTTGTCAAAAAAAGAGTAATATATTCAAGACCTTTTATAAGTCAGCATATAAGAAAATATTACCAAAAATAAATCAAACAAAATTAATTTAATTAGAAAAACAATTTTTTAATTGAAAAGGTGAAGTAATTTTTTAATGTCCTCATAAGATTGGCCATTTTTCACACATTCCATAATGAAATCTTTTTTTTTAAACTTTCTTGTTTTTTAAATTCACAAGTAGCCATTTCTCATTGAAATTGACGGTCATCTACTCTTTCCATCTGCTCTGCCTCAAATTTTTTATCTTCCAAATCTAAGGCTTGCTGATCTTTCCTTAGCATATTATCAAACTTCATCTTCTCAAAGTCAAGGGTATTTTTCTCAATAGTTGATTTTGCTGAGAAAATTAAATAGAAATAAATAAATAAATAATTTAATGAATAAGATATATAGTAAACAAATCTTACTTATATCTTTTTTTCAAAATAATCATCAAGGGAGCCAATTGAGCTTGTTGAAGTATTACCATGTTTTAAAAGATGGTTCAAGTTCATTGAAGTTGAGGGTCATCTCTTTAGTTTGGAGTTTGAACAAGAGGCTTCAGGAAGTCCATCTAAAGCGGGATTCACATTTCCAGAATTGTGATTATTTAATGGAGTTTGAGTTTGAGTAGGAGATGAATAGAAAGAAAGAGAAGTTTAGAGAAGAATTGAAGAAAAAAGAAAAAGTAAACACACATTTAAATTTCGAGGCTCTGAGGATTCAGATCTGCTGCAATATAATTGTTATGCTTGATAGTCAGGATTATCTTCAGCTGAACTATGGTTATAAGGTGGAGGGGATCAATCTCCTTCAAGTAAAGGTGTGTCGGGAGGATTATAGGAAGTTTTGGATCCAGAGGGTCTATCCTTAGTAGTATCATGTAGAAACCAAGGGTTTACATCAACTTGGGAGCCAAAAAGATTATCCATTTCCTCATAGAAAGGACACATGACATTGAGCTTTTTGGAAACAGTAGTAATTCCAATCTCCAAATCATCATTGTCAATACCAAAGCCAGTTTCATTTGCAGCATGATGAGCCTTTTTATATTTTGATTGATAACTCTTAAATCTCTCCTTCATTTGTTTAGGATTGACATTGATTCTCCCCCTTGTTTTCTTCCTTACTTCATTGGCCATCAATAAGTAGCCATTAACCTTTGAAGAAGATGGACGTCCAATACAAGTGGAATTTTCACATCCAAAACATGCATCAAAATTTGATTTTATTTTAAGGAAATTAATTATGATGAGATAATCATCCTTTTTCAGCTGACCTGACTTTGATTTTTCAGGTGTGGGGCTTGCTTTAAAAGGAGACTTTTTGTGATGAAGCAGATTTTTTGGTTACCCTTTGAGATTTGGAATGTCTGGGAGGCATTATAAAACTGCTACATAACAAGAAAAGAGATTAAGAGGTAGAAGAAATAAGTAAAAAAGAATGTAAACATGCCTGGTCAAAATGTTGTAATAAAATGTTGAAAATGTTTGGGAGGGGTGTGTGCCAAGGATCGATGGGTAGGGAGCGAGGAAGGTCAGTGTGTCACATGTGACAGGGATGGGGTAATAAATGAAGGGATGTTGTGTCCAACATGTTGTTGTAAAAAAAATGGGAAAAAAGTGCTGATTTGAGGTCATAACTGACACCCTTTTTTGAAATAAGTGACTTTTTTGCAAAATTTAAGTGCTGATTTGGTCTGAAATCCGCACTTAAGTTAAGTGCAGATTTTCCAGAACTGACACCCCCTATTGAGTGCCTTTTTTGTTGAATAGAAAGCTCAAGCATAGCAAACGTAGAGCTCCACTGGGTAGCATTTTTCAATACTGGCTTGACTGCGGGAACCCCCCCATCATTACATATCTCCCAAAACCTTCTTGTTTGTTTGTTGCTTTCTCGGATTATAGTTATAACATGTTGAACTTCTGAAATATTGTCTGAAAAATACTTCAAAGAAGATTCTGCAGCCAAATTCAAAACATGAGCAAAACATTGAATTTGGTGTTTATCATCTGGAAATAGTCCTCTCTCAACAGCCAAATCCACAAAAGCATCATTGTTGCTAGCATTGTCCATTGTGATGCCCATAATTTTGTCTCAATTATCCCTTATCAGTTGTTCATCATCAAAAAACTCATCTAATGGATCAGATGGCTCTCCATGTTGATCTGAATTGTCATCTGCCAGTGGTCCAGTTGCATTAACATTTTTGTCATTCCCAGCATCAACATTGCCTAGGAAGAATTCATTCAATAATGAATAAATCTTCTTGTAAATTTTAGTGCCAGTATGACAGCCATGAAAAGAGCAGAAACCAACTAAAGCTTATTTCATCCTCCATTCTTCATCTATCCAATGCTCAGTTAAGCTGATATAAGGAGACCCTCCACAAGCAGTCCAGATATCTGTAGTAAAACCAAAGTGGGTAGCAGAATTTTGAATTAGATGCAAGATATTTTTACGTGAGGATAAGTACAAATCAGATATTGGTCATGATATTGTATCTGCAGACATTATCTTGACTTGATGGTTGAGGCCCAAAATCAAGGCACGAAAAGCATGATTTTCAACAAAAGTGAATGATTGTTGATCATCAATTATAAAGATAAGAAGATTAATCTCAAATTTTTTTTTGGGCATCTAAATGAAAATATTGATTCTTTGTCCCATCATTACCACTTTCATCAGCTCCCTCTTGACTGTCATACCTAGCTAGAGCAGATCTCCATTTGTCAATATATTTTTTTGCATGCGTAATGAGATTAGTTTTCTTCTTTTTAATTGTAACTGATATCACTTGAACATCCAGGTTGGAGGCATTTGCGTTTGCCATCTACCACTGGGCCAAAGAAGTTCTCAACTACAGAACTTTCTTTTCCATAATCACTTTGAAATATAGGACTATTATAGTTAAAAGTATGATTAGAAGCAATTGATGAAGGGGATACATTACCATCAGATTGTGACATTGTTTAATTCTAATAAGTGTTTTACTTGTAATAGTTAATACAGTTGATGGGACTCAAAATGTTGAAATGCAACTGGCAACTTATGTTTTCCGCTTTTTTCCATGCAATGTGTCTCTTGATAATGATTAATGCATCTTTTTGGCATATGAATAATAGAAATGTATACAATAGACAGCTATTATCTATTATGCATAATAGAATAATAGATGATAGAATAGCTATTATCTATCCTTTCTGATAATAGAATAATAGTCTATTATGCAATTTAATAATAGAATAGAATAATAGCAATAATAGACACCTATTATAATAGATGTGAAATGCTCCGTTTTTAACAATTTTCATTTTTTGTCATTTTTTTTTTCTGAGGAAGGGGAGGGGAGGGGAGGGGTAAACCACATGATTTATATACCAATAATAATAATCATCATCATTATCATTAAAAAAATAAAAATAAAAAATAAAAAATAAAAAATAAAAAATAAAAAATAAAAAATAAAAAAAAATAATAAAAAATAAAACATAAAAAATAAAAAATAAAAAATAAAAAATAAAAAATAAAAAATAAAAAATAAAAAATAAAAAATAAAAAATAAAAAATAAAAAATAAAAAATAAAAAATAAAAAATAAAAAATAAAAAATAAAAAATAAATAAAAAATAAAAAATAAAAAATAAAAAATAAAAAATAAAAAATAAAAAATAAAAAATAAAAAATAAAAAATAAAAAATAAAAAATAAAAAATAAAAAATAAAAAATAAAAAATAAAAAATAAAAAATAAAAAATAAAAAATAAAAAATAAAAAATAAAAAATAAAAAATAAAAAATAAAAAATAAAAAATAAAAAATAAAAAATAAAAAAAATAAAAAAAGTTGAATATTTTATTTTTATTATTATTTTTTTTTCATATTTTTTATATTTATTTATTTAATTTTTTTTTATTTTTATTTTTTATTTTTATTTTTTATTTTTTTTATTTTTATTTTTATTTTTATTTTTTTATTTTCTTATTTTTATTTTTTTGTTTTTTATATTTTTATATTATATATATATATATATATATTTTATATTTTTTTTTCATATTTTTTCTTTTATTTTTTTTTTATTTTTTATTTTTTATTTTTTTATTTTTTTATTTTTCATTTTTTTATATTTTTCAGGCTAAGATCAACTAAAAGGACGTGAACTAGCTTGAAAAGTCTTTTGTCTAGAAGATTTAAATGGTCCTATATGAATACTGTAGTATAAATCCAAACAAATAGTAAAATATAATTCCGAATAAAGGTCTCAGTAATATAATTCTCACTATTTTTATATGTGGCTTACAATCTTTTTAGTTGCTAGAAAAATAGAGTTTAATAATTCAGATACTACTCAAAAGTCTTATAAAAGTACTAATTGATGTGTATTGTAATTGATTTGGTTATATGGTGTAAATTGTAATGATAAAGAATGTAGAAACAAGACCCAAAAACCTCCTCCTTTTATACACACTGAGTTCCCCCTTTAATTCCCTTAATGTACCATCCAATACACAATTAATTAAGCCTCAAAACAACTAATAGACATGCCCATCAACGTCCCTAGTAACCCATGACATATTTAGACAAGTAACAACCGTCAAAATTCTGTAATAATAAGGGAAATCCATCAAAATTAAAGAAAAAGACAAAAAGAGAGTATATGCGTATAAAACAAAAATATAAAAGACTAAAGGGAAATTTTTAAGGTTTATAATAGATTATTAATAAGGGGGATTTACTGTAGAAATTGAGGGGCTAATCCTGACATTATACTACATGAAATTCCCATCCCAAAATAACCAATATTGACTGAGAAATCACCCAAAAACTAAAAAAAGAGCGTGAGATGTGGCGTAACTACATGCAGTCCGTGGAAGGCACTTGCACGGGTAAATCCTTGACTAAAATTTGGAAAATTTAAGTGTGGTGATGAAATAAGACACCAAGAGTGAGGTTATTAACAAAATTAGTGCATATAAACAAGGTCAATGCATTATTAATTGAGCTAGGACACAAAATAAGCGCCTCTCGCCTATTTTAGTGTGTTCCCCCACAGTGGGCATAGAATGTGGGGTAATTATAGTGTGAAAAATCCAACTTTTCTAAAAATGAAGCTATTCACACGGGAAAAAAGCAGGCAGTATGTGGCCAGTACACAGAAGCCATTTCTGGCATAAAAAACACCAAATTTGAAAAGTGTTATTTTTATGCATTTAAATAGCCAAATCAATAGTTCTAAATGAGCCCAATTGATCTGTCAAAGCGCAATTTTGATATTCTCAATTTTATAGCACATATAGTCAACTTTTCAGTGAAATAAAGCACATTTCTTGTTTTTTGCGTAAAACAATGAATATAACAGCTTTAAGTGTACTTAAAAATTATGTAGCCTTATAATTAAGGTTCTTAAGATTACCCTAGCATATTCCAACTTAATATTAGGGGGTGTCAGTTCTGGCAAATCCGCACTTACAAATCCGCACTTAAATAAGTGCAGATTTCCAAAACACACTAGCCCCAATACTGGTGGATTTCAAAATGAAATAAGTCACTTATTTCACTCAAATCCGCACTTTCTCAACCAAAAGTGCTGATTTCACCATCAAGTCCCATTTCACTGATTTGTCAGCATCATCCCATTCATACGCAGCACTCCGCAGAATAACACTTCATAACTCAAAACATCGTACATCACTTACATCTTCATATCATATCATATAAGAGTCATGCCTTCCTCACTTTCAAATCGTGATAAATTACATAAAGCAATGACTTTTATGGCGCTTGAACTGCTCTTGGACTCTGATTCCGATTCTGATCTAGAAGAAGATTTTGTCGTTTTATCAAAAATGGCCAGGAAACGATACCTTCTTCCCAGAAAGCCTCAAGTACACCATCCAAACACTTCTTAACCTATCTACACCCAGTTTTAGACAGCTGTTCAGGAATTCTCAGGAATTTTTCCTTAAATTGCTTGAGCTTATTCAGGATCATCCCATATTTCACAATAATTCTCAAAAAGAACAACGACATCCTTCAATTCAATTGGCCATCACACTATGTCGTTTGGGTTCAAATGGTAATGGAGCCGCTTTGAAACGTTTAGAAAATGTCTTTGATTTAGGGTATGGTTCAGTTAACACTTATACCAAACGATGTATCACTGCCATCAACTCCTTGGAATCTCAACTTCTCACCTGGCCAACAAAAGAAGAGCGACTTGAATCATCTCAGGTTATGCAAGCAGAGGGCTTTCCAGGATGTATTGGTTTTGTTGATGGTACTACTCTTCCTTTGAGCCAGAAACCTGGTCAAGGTGGAAACAATTACTTTGACCGTAAAAATAGGTAGATTATTTTTAACTCCTTTCATCCTCCTTGAAACTAACACAAACAAATATATCTTCTTTATAGATATTCAATTAACGTTCAGCTTATATGTGACGTAAACAAAAAATTTATATCATTCTTTGCTGGCTATCCTGGCTCATTTCATGACTCCTACGTCTTCCAAAGAATGCATATTTCAAATGAACCTGAAAAATTCTTTGATGAAAATCAGTATCTTCTTGCAGATTCTGCTTATGTGAATGGAAAGTATGTACTTCCTGCTTTTCGGGGAGCAGCTTCAGAAGACAGTCAAAATGCCAAATTCAACAATCATTTGGCAAAGTCAAGAGTCCGTATTGAACATTCTATTGGAATCTTGAAAGGCCGTTTTTCTAGTTTAAGGGAATTAAGAAGTCCTCTTAGAAATAAATCTGAAATGGAGGCGGTGATCAACTGGATTCTGTGTTGCACTATACTTCATAACCTACTTGCTGACCTCAAAGATCAATGGTTAGAGCTGTATGAAGATGAACAAGTTGATTCACCTCCGACTATATCCAACACTTCTATTTCTCAATCAACTAGTATAAGGGCGAAAATCCTTCCAATAACACTCCAACATTTTTCAACGCAATTTTAATTTTTTTCTCTTTCTCTTCAAATTATCAATTTGCATGTATTATTCACTGAGAATGGAAAATTTTTTTGCATATTTTTTTGGTTTTTGAATTTGCTGTTAAAGTCTTATTTTTTTTTCTCTCTGTGTTTTCTTTCATCAACTCAACATGAAATCGCATATTTTCAGCAAACACATATTTTTTCAGTCACTCAAAGGTTGGGAAAGAGTTGGAAGGGAAGATTAAGGGTTCCGAGGCATTTTAAATGAAGAAAAGGGTCTGGGAGAGGTTGAGAGGGGTGAAATGGGGATCAAAAGAGGATGGCATACAATGGGGATGGGAGGATAGCGAAAGGCATGGGGAAGGAAGACAAGCATGTGTTGATAGAATTGAAAGGGATGGAGATTGGTGCAAACAGAGTGTGAAAATAGGAGGATGAACTCTGTTCTTCAGGCGAAGAACAGAGTTCACTTCCATAAAATATTAGCTGAAACATAGTTTTCAATTCTGTAAAAACAGTTGTAAGTAATAGAAAAAGTCACTGATTTTTTTTCTATGTAATCCTTGCTTTACGAGGAGACTTTTGTGACGAAGCAGATTTTTGAGTTACCTTTTGAGATTTGGAATGTCTGGGAGGCATTATGAAACTGGCACATAACAAGAAAAAAGATTAAAAAGTAGAAGAAATAAGTAAAAAATAATGTAAACATGCCTGGTCAAAATATTGAAAATGTTGTAGATTGGTGCAAACAGAATGTGAAAATAGGAGGATGAACTCTGTTCTTCGGGCGAAGAACAGAGTTCACTTCCATAAAATATTAGCTGAAACATAGTTTTCAATTCTGTAAAAACAGTTGTAAGTAATAGAAAAAGTCACTGATTTTTTTTCTATGTAATCCTTGCTTTACAAGGAGACTTTTGTGACGAAGCAGATTTTTGAGTTACCTTTTGAGATTTGGAATGTCTGGGAGGCATTATGAAACTGGCACATAACAAGAAAAAAGATTAAAAAGTAGAAGAAATAAGTAAAAAAGAATGTAAACATGCCTGGTCAAAATATTGAAAATGTCAGGAAGGGGTGTGTGCCGAGGATTGATGGGTAGGTAGCGAGGAAGGTCAGTGTGTCACATGTGACAGGGATGGGGTAAGAAAGGAAGGGATGTTTTGTGGCCAAAATGTGGTTGTGAAAAAAAACGGGAAAAAAGTGCTGATTTGAGGTCATAACTGACACCCTTTTTTGAAATAAGTGACTTTTTTGCAAAATTTAAGTGCTGATTTGTAAGTGCTGATTTTGTTTGAAATCCGCACTTAATTTAAGTGCGGATTTTCCAGAACTGACACCCCCTATTTAGTACATAAGAACTATAAAAGGTGGATATATGCGTGTATATAAGGTGTTATAATGGCATATTTTGTATATTATCATAATTTTACTTGTGTATACTGTTTGTGTACTCTCAATTATTTTTCCCCTGTATAGTTCATGTGTTTAACATAAATTATAAGCAATGTTTACTCAGACCTGGGGATATACATGCTGACACTTGCACACCCAAAAAAAACAATAAAAAAATGATAAGTTATACATTTTATTTATTTATTTGTAATTTTCAGGTATTCAGATTAATTCTGTAGCATTAAAGATTATACTTTAAAGAAATAAAACATAATAAAATATTATGAGTACTGGTTTTTTAAACCTTCAGCTGGTTGAACAGAAATTTATTTCTGTTTAATTTTTTTAAGAAGGGTGGATAAATTAGAAATTTCTTTTTCAGGTATCCATTTATCAAATTCATTTGATTTCCCTTTAAATCTTAGTAAATATTCAGTTCCTTTTTCTTTAGTAAGGATTCTTTTATTGAGTATTCTTTCAATCTCTTCTTTTTCCACAATTTCTTCAGGTTGCTTTTTAGGCCTTCCCCTTCTTTTTGGAAATAAGTGAGGATCATTTGCATGGTAAGGTTTCAATAATGAGATAGGGAAAACTGGATGTTTCCTATCATATGGAGCATATAATATTACTTCCACTGCATTTTTACCAACCATTTTACTTACTACAAAAGTTCCTACAAAGGGATCCTTTAATTTAACATTACCTTGTAAGTTAAAATGTAGTGTTGATATAAGGACTTCATCTCCCTTTTTGAATTCAAATTCTTTATGAGATTTGTCCCACCTTTTCTTTTCATCTTCAAATGCTTTTTGGATGCATTCTTCTGCATGCTTCCTACACATTTGTTGCATATGAATAAAGGATTTAGTACCAGGGTGTATATCCAACCTTGGTAATTTATTTAAATGATTTACTGGGGTATTTGGTAGATATCCCCGCCAGAGTTCAAATGGTTTCTTCTCTGTTACAGAATGAGTTGTGCTGTTATAAGCAAATTCAAGGCCAGGAATTAATATTACCCAGTCATGTGTGAATTTCTCATTGTCTTTGTATTCAAATCCAAAGGCACAATATCTTCTGATCATATCTTCTAGAGTCTGTATCACTTTCTCAGCCAGCCCATCAGTTTGTGGATGGTGTGCTGTAGAAAATTTCAATTGACAACCTGATACTTAAATCAAAGATGTCCAGAACTCTGAAGTAAATTTAGGGTCTCTGTCAGAGATTATAGCTTTGGGGAACCCAGCAGTATTCATCATCTGTGTCCACCATAGTAATTCCAAGTCTTTTGCAGATACATCTTTATGGGTAGGGATAAGTTTACACATTTTTGTTAATATATCTACTATTACCCAGAAAGAATTGAAACTTTCTTTTCCTGCTAATGGAAAGCCAGTTACAAAATCCATGTTTATAATTTCCCATGGAGCTCTTGGCTGCTCTATTTGTTGTAACAACCCAGCTCTATTCCCAGTTAATCTTTTAGATTTCTGACAAGAGTCACATGTTTCAATGTATTTTTGTAAATCTTCTTTCATGTTTATCCACCAGGCTGTGTTTTTAACTCTGGTTAATGTTTTGTTAAAGTCAAAATTACCAGCTAAGATGTCATCATGACAAGTACATAACATTAACTCTTTCATAGAAGGTGGTATCACTATTACATTACTTAACTTTTTCCTGTAATATATATATCCATCTTCAATTGATAGTTTACCTTTTTCCAATGCATTTCTATACTTTGGAGGCAAGGTTTTAATTAATACACTCATGGAGGAATCTTTTGGATCATTAAGAATGGTAGATAGTTTAGTCAAATCTTTATCAGATGAATAATTTTCCAATATAGTTTGCATAAAATCTTCTTCTAAATCCACTATATAAATCCCAAATATATGTATAACCTCATTTTCAGGTACATAAGCTGGGTTGTCAGCATCATTTTGCAAAGGACTTCTGGATAATAAATCCACATTAGAATCCAATTTTCCTGCTCTGTGAGTGATTTTAATTCTTCCTCTGTACTCTTTTACAGCTAGTTGCCATCTAAACATGTGCCTATTAGGTGTTTTCATGTTTAGTAATGATTTTACTGCACTGCAATCTGTTATAAGTTCAAACCTCTGGTCTTCCAGATAGTAATGAAGTTTATCCAAAGCCCATACCACGGCTAAACATTCTAGCTGTGTGGCACCATACCTTAATTCTATTTTTCTTAAGGTTCTGGATATATGACAGATAACTACTTCAGATAATTTTCCATTTATTATCTGTTTCTGCTGTAAAGCAGCACCTAAACCTATGAAGCTTGCATCAGTGTACAAGATAAAAGGTAGGGTGAAATCTGGAAGTCCCAATATTGGAACTGACATTAAACATTCCTTTAATTTATTAAAGGCATGTTGTCTTTCATTATTCCAAATGAAAGCCTCATTTTTCCTGATTAATGTTGTTAAAGGAGCTGCAATGGATTTGTAATTTTTAAAATATTGTCTATAATATCCACACATACCCAAAAAACTTTGAACCTCTTTTACATTTTTAGGTATACCAATGTTTTTAATTGCTGCCACCTTATTCTGGTCAACACAAATTTGTAAACCAGATACAACATGTCCAAGTACTTTCAGGGATTGAAATCCAAACTTACATTTCTTTAATGCAATTGTCATATTGATTTCATCCATCCTTTGAAAGACTATTTTCATGTGATTTAAATGTTCATCATATGTTTTTGGAAACACTATGATGTCATCAATATAGACTAAAAGCCATCCTTCAACCATTTCCTGATGAAAAACACTATCCATCAATTTTTGAAAGACTGAAGGTGCATTATTTTGGACAAATGGCATTCTCACATACTTATATATACCCATATGTGTGGTTATTAATAAGTAATTTTGAGAATTCCTTTCCACAGGAATCTGGTGGTAACCTGCCACCGGACGACCTGCGCACAAGGTCGAGGATGTTCCTGCAAGTGAGATGAGAGGTTTAGATACTTCTTTGAAGCACAGAGGAATGATTTGAGGAAGTGATTCGAAGATGACTCGAAGGAAGAACTACTGCTTTGAGATATTTTTGATAAGAATTCTAATATAATTTAAGGGTAATGTTAAAATTCTTATAATCTCACAAAGGTTTGGGAACTCAACAATCAAAGGTTTAGGATTTTTAGAAATGATTATTGAGAAGATAAAGAAAGATATAATAATAATGATTTAACTTAAAGCTTTGCCACTATTAACTATAAATACATTTTATAATTTAATTCTAAAGAGTATTGAACCCAAAAAACCAACCCTTTTTTATATCCTTTACTCCTCCTTGCATAGACCTCATACCCATCTATTATTCCGCACACCACAGACAATTAAAAATACACCCATTACACCTGGACCCTCCTTACTAACATCCGTTAACCCCTTAATAACCCAAAGACATTTCATAAACCTTTAAATGTACTATTATATTAACTATTGCGCTGTGCGTCGCTTATTGAGAAAAAGACTAAGACACACTATTGAGAGATTGACTAATTTAGATTTAGAGTTTAGGATAGCGCGGTTGAATAGCGAGTACACAAAGGAAAGTTGCAGTTGCTATGGAGAATTGCTTTCTGCGCTTCAAGTATGGGTTTGAGCCTCTTATTATTGATTTAATGAGCTGCTTTTGCCTCGAGTGTCACGTGGCGCGTGACAGATGCCCGGGTATAAGAACACGAGCTCCGTTGAGCGTAAAACATACTTCCCACACTAATTTCTCTTCCCTCCTTATTTAATTATTCTTTAATTTATTATGACAGATTTCCCTACTCCAACTCCCACGTCTCCACACCCTAAAGCGGATGGGGGCATCGTTACACAACAATATTCCAAGACTTGCATGGCCTGCGAGTTGATGGAGTACTTTTGCGTAGAAAGCACGGAGACACGAGGTCCTTGCCAGAAGTGCGAATTTTGTTGATGGAGAAGGGTGGCATGTGATGCCTTGTCAAAGAATGCCGACATTGAGAGTCGGTTCACTAAGACGAAATATTGGGTGATTCCCAAGACAAAGGAAGTAGTCAAAGACATTTGGGATGTGTCAATTGGGGATGATCAATTGGTGGGAGAAAATGAGGAAGAAGCTGAAGCCAATGGACCAACATGGGTGACTCGGGCTACAAACAAGAAGCGAGTGGTCAAAGATGAAGTTGACAAGTTAGTTGAGGAGGAAGAGGAAGTCTCCATCTCAAGACGGACCCCAAAGAAGCGACGGGTGGTCATCGAGGATGACAAAGAGGAGAAGGAAGTGGCGGTGGAGGTTACTCCAAAATTATTTTTAGAAGCAGACCCTATTTTTGAAGTAAGTCCATTCCCTGATATTTTATAAATCTAGTGACTGATAATCTTGTTTTTAGAATTCAGACGTCATCACAGAAGTCCCTACGGCGGAAGCTTCGAATGCAGAAGCAACCATTGTGGAAGTGGCGGTGTCAATCGAAGATAGATTACTGGTGGTTACCTCAAGGGAGGAGAATGAAGAAGCCCTTGATCAGGTATGGTTGAAGACGCCTTGCCTTGTTCAACGAATGAGATTTATTGAAGACTTAAGTGGTGAAATCGTTAAGATTGTCGATGCCGCCTCCTTCGACGTGGCCGAGGAGCTATTGGAACTTGGAGAATTGATTCCGGTAGGAGAGGGGGAGAATTTTGAAAAATGTAGAAAGGAAATAAGGGAGATTTCGGAGAAGATGAAGGGATTGGTTTGGGATAAAATAAAAGAGAGAATTTAAAATGGGAAAAGAAAAGAAAAGTGAAACAATTTGTATTTAGTTATTTTATTTTGTTGTTTTATTTAGAATGTTAATATTTTATTTTATTTTATTTTTTTTATAAGATTTTGAGAGAAAAAAGGAAAAGACATAAAAAATATTTAAATAGAATTTGTTTTTGAAATTTTGAAAGAAGAAGTTTAAATGAGAGAAAAAAAGAAATAATATTTGATTGAAGGAGTTTTAGTTTTAAAGTTCGAAAAGAAAAGAATTAAGTAAGAAGAAAAAAAGAAAGAAGAAAGAAATAGTTGATTGAAATAATTTTGTTGTAAAATTTAATGAAAAGAAACAATTTGTTATTTATGAAAGTTTGTTAATTGAAGATTTGAGGAATTTTAGTTATTTAAAAAAAAGAAAAGAAAGAAAAGAAGAGAAGAAATAAAATTTAAAAGAATTTTGAAAGAAAAAGTAATTTATTTGAAGAATTTAAAAGAGAGATTTAGAGGTTAAAGTGAAGTTCGAGAAGATGGTCGTGTTGGTTTTGTGAAAAATTTTGATAGTTCGAAGAAAAGGAATTTTTAAAGAAAGAATGTATATAGAAAATTTGAGAAGGAAAAAAGAAGAAGAAGTAAATTTTTGAAGAAAAAAGATTTTAATTTTATTTGTTTTATTTTTTTATTTATTTTAATTTGGTTTTATTTTTATTTTATTTTATTTTAATTTAATTTTATTTATTTTAAAGAAGGTTGAAAAATTTTGAAAAGAAAAAGAATAAAGAAGAAAACAAAGTTAAAGAATTTTTTAGAAGTAAAGATGTTTTAGATTTTAAAAAGAAGAAAAGAAAAGAGAAGAAAGAAATAAAAGAGAAAGGAAAAAATAAAAGAGAGTTTTAAGGTTTTGGTTTTAAAGGATATTTAAGATAAAAAGATATTAGGAGTTCAGGGGCGTTAGAAACACTGATGGCTGGTTCCCAGGATGTTTTGTCTGAGTCATTGAGGAAGCCTTCCCATTCCACAAGGTATTGAAGTTTCCCCTTGCGCATTCTTGAATCAAGGATACGGCTTACTTCCCACTCTAGATGGTCTTCTACTTTGACCGGTTCCGGAGGAGGTTGGTTCTTTCCCGGGTATGTTTCTCGAGCCAGTTCCAGGAGAGATACGTGGAAAACAGGGTGAATAGCCTGCCATTTAGGAGGTAGCTTGAGTCGAAATGCAGTTTTAGAGACTTCAGAGTCGATTTCGAATGGTCCCAAGCTTTTTTCAGCCAGTTTCTTTGATGGTTGAGTCATTCAAATGTTTTGTGCGTCAAGCCATACTTTGTCGCCTGGTTTAAAAGAAAGAGCAGTTTGTTGACGTTTGTCGGCCTGTTCCTTGTACTTCGAACCGCTAATTCCAAATTTGATTTGAGTTCTTCTTGGAGTCGTGATAGTGTTCAAAGATAATGTTCCGCAGGATGATTAGTTCCTACGTGAATTGAGTTGAATCAAGGATGTCTTCCATAAACAGTTTCGAAAGGAGATTGTTGTGTCAAAGAATGAGTCGAGTTATTATAAGCAAATTCGGCCAATGGTAACCATGTGGTCCAATTGTCTTGTTGGTAACTGACATACATTCAAAGGTATTGTTTGAGGATTTGGTTGACCCTTTCTGTTTGACCATCAGTTTCAGGATGATAGGCTGTGGAGAGGTTCCTTGTGATATTGAGTTGTCAACACAGTTGAGTCCAGAATGTGGATACAAACAATGAGCCTCTATCTGAAATAATATCATTAGGTAAGCTGTGTTTGGAAAATACATATTCTAGAAACAATTTTGACAAATCTTCTGCTGTAGCAGTAGTAGTGGTTTTAATAAAAATAGACATTTTTGAAAATCTATCTACTATTACTAATATAGCATCAAAATTATTAGAAAGAGGAAGTTGAGAAATAAAATCCATCAATAAATATTCCCAAGGTTTAGAGGGAATAGGAAGTGGTTGAAGCAACCCATACTTCTGGTGGCGGGGAGCCTTATTCCTATTACATTCGTAACAAGCTTTTATATAGGCCTTGATTTCACTGGTCATACCTGGCCAGAAGAAATCCCTCGCTATTAACTGGTAGGTTTTATCAACCCCAAAATGACCAGCTAATGGAGAATCATGTCGACTATTGAAAATCCATAATTTTATTTCATTGTTGTCGGGTATGACTACTCTACCTTCGAAAACTAATAGACCTGATTCAATACTAAATCTTTTGGCCCCTTGCTTCGAGAGTATTTTGTCTTTTAACCCTAAACAATATTTGTCCTTTGACTGAGCTTCAAGGATGTTGGATAGTGGATTTTGAAAAGATTGAGTTGTCATCGAATTAAGTTGATGAGTCGTTAACATTGATTCGTTGAAGATTGATTTCACATTTGCTGGGTTCTTGTCAGCAAATGCGTCCCCCCGCTGTGGGTAAATGTTGTCCCGACATGACAAGATATCTGGGACAATGCAGTTCTTACCTGGGCAATAGGAAATAGAAAAAGGAAAGTCAGACAGAAATTCAGCCCACCTGGCTTGACGCCTGGTTAACACTTTGGAAGACATAAAGTATTTCAAAGCATTATGGTCTGTTAAGATTTGAAAAGTACTATCTAAGCTGAGAAGAAAAGAGCGCCATTTTTTAAGACAATGAATAATAGCTAAAAGCTCTTTGTCATGAATTTCATACTTTAATCCTGCTGCAATGAGTTTGCGTGACTCAAAAGCAACAGGATGAAACAACTTTGTTTCAGGATTTAATTGAGAAATGACCCCTGAGATAGCATAATTGTTTGCATCCTTCTTGACTATTGTTGAAGCAGAAGGATCAAAGTGTCGAAGAATTGGAGCTGTGGTGAACGCCGTCTTCAATGCTTCAAATTCCTTTTGTGCTGTTGAAGTAAAAACAAGAGGAATATCTTTTCTAAGAAGAGAAGTAAGATTGGAAATAGTTTTAGAGTAATCTTTAATAAATCTTCTATAGAAATTTGCAAAACCCAAAAATCCCTGGAGGGATTTGACGGATTTGGGCTCAGGCCATTCCAGGACCTTTTGGACTTTTTTGTCGTCCATGACTAAACCATCAGTGGATAACGTAAAACCCAAAAAATCAATAGATTTAAGGTGGAATTTGCATTTATTATGCTTGGCATAGAGACCCTGATCTCAAAGTCGATTTAGAACCTGTTGAACATGATGAATATGTTCATCTAGTGTCTTTGAGAAAATTAAAATATCATCTAAATAGACGAAAACAAATTGTTTGAAAACATCTTGAAATATGTCATTGACAAAAGTTTGAAAATTTGATGGTGAGTTACACAATCCAAAAGGCATAACTAAATATTCAAAACTACCAAATCTAGTGCGCATTTCAGTCAGTGGTTTATGACCTTCCGCAATGCGAATAAGATTGTAAGCGCCTCTAAGATCAATTTTAGAAAAGAAATTAGCACCATTAAAAAGGGTAAGAAGCAATGACATAGGAGGAACAGGATATGCATTCTTCCTAGTGACTGTGTTGAGCTTTCTATAGTCAACACACAACCTAAGACTACCATCCTTTATTTTTACAAAGAGGACAGGGAAGCCGGTTGGAGATTTAATGGCTTTGATGAAACCTTTGGCTACATTCTCTGCAATGTATTCTTGAAGAACTTGAGATTTGTCCTTTGACAAAGAATAGACAGGACCTGCCGGAGGTACTGGACCTATTAACTCTATCTGATGGTCGTAGGGTCGATGAGGTGGTAACTTATTGGCCTTGCAGATTGAGAAAACATCAAGGAAATCATGATAGATTTCTGGTAGAGTTGATTTAATGGCTTCAACTTCGATTTGGTCGTCCTCATCATCTTTGAGGGAATCTGTCGAGGGAAGACCAGAATTGAGAGAGCATAATTTGATTACTTCGAGGCAATTTAAATCCTCTTTGAGTGAAGTCATCAAGCTAGAAGGGTTAGCCAATTGCTCATTTAAAGAAAGATCAGATGCTTGCAAGTCATCTGGCAGAGATTTTTCTTCTAGCAGGACATTGTCAGGCGGGTTTTTTAACTCCCTATTGACCTGCATTGAAGAATTAGAAATATACTTAGTGCGTGGGGTGATCAATCCCCATGTCCAATCAATTTCAGGATTCCAATGCGTTGAAACGTCATGGCCAAGAATGGTATCGTCCATCCTTGGGGCGTCCAAGACTGATAAATCCCACTTGAAGGGGAGAAAGTTCGGAAAGTTTAGAACCCATAAAACTTTCTTACTGACCCAATATTTGGGTTCCTCTGATTCGACCAAATAAATTGGAGTTCGATCAATATCTGTAAATGTCAGCTTTAACTTCTCGGCAAAAGATAAACTTACAAAAGAAATTGAAGCTCCAGAGTCTATAAGACAAATGAAGGGGGTATCCTCCTTCAAAAGAATGAATCTCAAGCGGTTTAAGGCAACTCCAGTCCTTAAAACATTGAGGTTCTGTGCACTGGGAGAGATAAGATAGTTTGCTTTGCACACAAGTAAACTATCTACTAGTTTTTTGACTTAAAACTAGTACCTTCTCTTTCCTTCAATTTTACACAATCTTCCAGCTTGTGCTTACCCCCACAATACATACATAACCCATTATCTGCTCACCTCTTTCTCTCAGCTTCTTTAAGTTCCCCTTTAGGATCCAGTACTTTAATGATATTGCCTGGGGTCGAGCTTTTTGGTCAAGGTTTGTCCTTTCCCTTATTGGGTTTGGATTGAATTGAGGAGGATTGAGTTGTCCGTGGGTGTGAAGAAGGTCCCGATTTAAAATTTAGGCCTTGAGATTTGTTGGCCTATCGACAATGTTGAAGTCATCCTTGGTAAACGCCGTCGAGTTCGAGGGTTCAATCCATTAAATCCATTAAAGTAGTCATCTTCTGACCGTGAAGATTTAACTGATCCAGAATCCTTGAAGGAAGTCCCTTTTTGAAATGATACTTAAGGGCAGCATCATTCCAACCTGCTCCAGTTTGAAGCGCTCTGAAGTTCGAGATATATTCAGAGGCTTTACCATTATCACTCATGCCAAGAAAATCAAGTTTAATCTCTGTGTTGTCAGTTTCATTAGGGTCACCGAACAATGTGAAGAGTTGGTCTTCAAACTTTTCCCAGTTATTAATAAGTAAGTGGGACTTTGTCAGTATAGTCTAGTATATAGGTATGATATAATAGTGTTATTTTATGGTCCTACTACTTATTGATAAATGATTTAGTGATTAAACCTCAGGGGAAGACTAATAAAATAGTTATACTCAAATAAAACTCACAATACTTGGATTTAAATGCGTGCTAGTGGTGGAAAATAGAAGAATAAAATATAGTTATAGCTTATATAAAGATAATATCAATTTATAAGGGCTTTATAATATATTTCTGAATACTAATAATTGTATTGTAGTGTTTGTTTGAAGTGTAGTAATTGAATGATGATAATAAACCGTCAAAATCCCTCCTTACTTATACCCAAATCCACTGGAGTGCACAGACCTTCAATCCAGATGATGTCACTGCTATCCCCGGCAATTACAGCACTGTGAGGGCCCATCACCTCCCCATGGCGTCCACTTCAAGCAGTTTCAACACCCAGACCTCCAGTAAGGACCCTCCATCACTATTAATAATAACACAGATCCATACCATAAATAGAAAACCCAGATAAAAGCGGATACCATAATGAAACAGGTAAAATAAATAATCAAAAAGAGATTTAATGAAACTAAAAGCATATAAAGGAAACAAATAAAATTTCCAAGCCCCCAATAACATCCCCAAGCATCCATATTAACCCAGAAACATCCTTCCAACCCATAAATCCGTGAATAACCATCCAAAGAAGTAATTTTAGTTGTCCAAACTGGGTGTATGCGCCTGATATAGGTGTCTATGCTTCTGTAGGCGTTGTGAGTCCACTGATTTCGTCCATATGACCTAAAATAAGCAGAAAAACAAAGGTTATAGGCTATTAAGGGGCTAAAACCCACTTATATACCTAAATATACATAATATACTGCATATTTCACTGAATATGAGATTTATGTATACATATAAGCTTACGTATGTCAATAATTACTTCATATCACTTAAGATAAGTATATTATGACTCCATTAACACCTTAATAAGTATTATTAGGCAATGGATAAGCTATTTAAACTATTATAAATTATATAATAGAATAATAATTATATATATATATAATAAAATAATATATATTATTATTTTAACCTTATTTTTAAGATATAAGCTTAATCTAGTTAAGGTTATCTTATTTTAAACATAAGAAATACTCATTCCTAAGGATATTTAGGCTGACAGATTTGGTCAAAGAGAGCATGAGAAGATAAGGTTTGAACCATCTTGCTGCTTTTCCGGCTAGGAATGAAGAAGCGTAAACAACCTTCTATCGGTCGTTATTAAAGGTTCGAGGGTCATTATATAACAGAAGCTTGCATGTTTGCAAGAAGGGTTGCAATCTGTATGGATGTTCTCCATAGAATTTATCAGGAGATTTCATAGAAGGAGTTTTGAATTTAGATCCCTCTGAAGACATTGAATTTGAAAGGGTCTTCATGAAAAGTCTCATGAAATCTTCCAGAGAATTGGATGGTTCAGGTTCTGAAGGTTGACCAGAAGGGTGATTAGCAGGGGCGAATGGTGCCTTGCGCATTTTATCCTCTCCTTCTTCATCATCACTAGAATCATCAAAATCTTGTGGGATGTCTTGTACAGATTGGAATGAATGTTGCCGTTCCCTAAGGTCGAGTGGCTCCAAGGAGTGAGTGCGGGAAACAGGCCAAGTGGCTTTTGGCCTGCCTCTGGCGCGAGCTCTAGTAGTAGCGCCCGTAGGAGGAGTGTGTTGAACAGGTGCCATTTTAAGAATTTAGAGAAAACACCTGAAAAGGGATGTAGTAGTGCAAAGAATGAGAACTATGGAGAATTAAATTATACTGTCACCGGACGACCTACGCACAAGGTCGAGGATGTTCCTGCAAGTGAGATGAGAGGTTTAGATACTTCTTCGAAGCACAGAGGAATGATTCAAGGAAGTGATTTGAAGATTACTCGAAGGAAAAAAAACTTCTTTGAGATATGTTCAATAAGAATTCTAATATAATTTAAGGGTAATGTTAAAATTCTTATAATCTCACAAAGGGTTGGAAACTCAACAATCAAAGGTTTAGGACTTTTAGAAATGATTATTGAGAAGATAAAGAAAGATATAATAGTAATTATTTAATTTAAAGCTTTACCACTATTAACTATAAATACGTTTTATAATTTAATTCTAAAGAGTATTGAACCCAAAAACCCAACCCTTTTTTATATCCTTTACTCCTCCTTGCATTGACCTCATACCCATCTATTATTCCGCACACCACAGACCATTAAAAATACACCCATTACACCTGGACCCTCCTCACTAACATATGTTAACCCCTTAATAACCCACTGACATTTCATAAACCTTTTAATGTACTATTATATTAACTATTGCGCTGTGCGTCGCTTATTGAGCAAAAGACTAAGACACACTATTGAGAGATTGCCTAATTTAGATTTAGAGTTTAGGCTAGCGCGGTGGAATAGCGAGTACACAAAGGAAAGTTGAAGTTGCTATGGAGAATTGCTTTCTGCACTTTGAGTATGGGTTTGAGCCTCTTATTATTGATTTAATGAGCTGCTTTTGCCTCGAGTGTCACATGGCGCGTGACATAACCCTTGTTTCCATCCAGACAGGAAATATATTTTGCTCCTTGTAAAGTAGCATGGATAGAGGCTATCCTTGGTAGAGGGTAAATATCATCTACAGTGTATGTATTCAGAGATCTATAATCTCCGCATAATCTTGCCTTATCTTTTTCATAAGAGATGAATACTGGTGAAATGACACAATACTTAGGTTTTGTGTCTACTTTTTCAACAATACCCATTTCCAACAACATTTTTATACTGTCTTCAATATCTTTCCTTTTTGCAGGAGATGCTAGGTAAGGTTTCTTTTTCAAGCTTCCAGGAATATTATCCAAATCACAGCTTAAAGAGATTTTCATCTCATGGTCTTTGACCAATCCTAGTTCATTTGAACCATGAGCAAATGCCATAGGATATGATTTAATAAATCTCAAAATATTTTCTTCTTCAATTTTTGAGAGTTGAGGACTTAAAGAGGCCTTTTGGATTTCATTGTCCAATTCAACCATTTCAGTGGTGGTTCTTCCACCTTGATGTTGTTCTTCTCTAGGAGAAATGGTATACACTGAATTTTCAGAACATATTTTCAATTCTCTCTTACCATTCACGCCTATAGTGAAGCAACTGTTTGCAGGATCTAGTTTGATGCCAAATTTTGTCAATTAATCATTGCCAATAATAAACCAATCACTACAATTATTATTATCCATTACTAAAAATTCACACACTGCTCTAAAATATCCATTATTATATTTAAAGAATACAGCAGTTTTGTATTTGCCAATTGGATTTAATACTGAACCAAAACCCCTCCAGTTCTTTGTCTGAACAGGTTCTAGTTTTTCCTGGTACTTACTATCAAGTTTCATTAATGTATTAATTGAAACCACACTACCTGCAGCCCCAGTGTCAAGAATGGCATTCATTTCTTTTCCACATATGATAATGGGTACTCTGATAGGTGTTATTTTGTAAGTATCATGAGATACATCTTTAATTATTTCAGCTTCCTCAATGGAAGTCAAAGATTTGTCTGTATGAGGTATAGAATCATTCAGGAACATAATATCTTGTTCTAATACAAATATCTCATTTTCATCATCACTGTAAGATATGTTACTTTTACAATCCTCACTGGATTCCATGTTCTCATCTTCATGATTACTTGGTTCAGAATTCTGTGAGGTTTCAATAACATTTATTCTCCTCTTACATGTGTGACCCTTAACCCAAGGTTCATTACATTTGTAACAAGTGTTATACTCTTGTCTCTTAGGGACAAGGGGAGCTGAAGGTTTTTTCTTTTCCACTGGTAACTTACTTGTAGTAGGTTTTACCACGTCAACACTTTGTCTGTAATTACTATACTTGGTTTCATAATTGTGGTTTAATAATATCTCATTGCATATATTAATGAATCCAGAGGTATCTCTGATGGTTTCAGTGCTAGCTACAATAATGTCTCTAACTGATATAGGCAACTTGTATATTATTTTTTCTTTCCACTCTTCATAATCCATTTTTGGATCCATAGCTTTCATGATTTTTATTAAATTCATTAAGAAGACCATGGGTTTATCTCCAGCATTTGGATTATATCTTGTTCTTTCATACAATCTTTGTTGAGTGATTCTAAATTTTGGGCCACCAAATTGCCTTTCAATTAGTGCCTTCCATTCATTCCAGGAGTAATTAATTCCCTCACTCAATACAGATTCAAACCATAATAAGGCCACATTTGTAAATAAAGATATTAACTTTGAAGTAATTTCTTCATCAGGTAATTTGTATGAAAATTTTAAGTTATCAATTCTTTGTATGAATTTCTGCCAATCAGATTTTGAATCCCCGTCAAAAGAAGGGTACTGATCTAACTTAGGCAAGTTTTTTTGGTTAGTTTTTGCTTCCCTAACCTGAGGAATATTGAGTAATTCACTTACTTTGGAAAGATGATCATTTATTTCATCTTTCACTGATTTACTGTTCTCAGAGCCCATGACACTATGTTCATGTTCCATCATTGTTGTTTCATTTGCATGTTTCATGAAAACAGGTACTCTTGCCACATAAGAAGTGTTATCTTTTTTTTTTCAGTATTTTTCAATATGTTTGCTACTTCTATTTCTACTCTTTTTAACCTATCCTTTATTATAGGTACATGAGTTAGAGTATCATTTACATTTGAAAAAGATAATTTAACACATCCCTCAATGGTAGCCATAACATTCTGAGGGTGCTCTAATTTACTTTCTAAATTTCTAATCTCAGAGTTTAATCTTTTATTCTCATTGATTAATTCATCATTTGAATTTTTAATAATTTTTAATCTATTGGCTATGGTACTCAATGATTGTGTTAGCTGTAATAATACCTTTTCTGTATTATTGTTTGACTCTTTTGAGAACTCTTCCAATTTTTCAATTCTCAATAATAATTTACTTATTATTTTTGATTCCATTGGATTCTCTTTTAAAAAATATTCTATTTTTTCTGTGTCCAACTCAGAAGACTCATTATTTGATTCATTTGGTTCCAATTTTATATTAATAGTATTATCCTGGTGATCAATAAAACTATTTACGTTGTCCTCATCTAAAGACAAGTTTTGTATGTTATTATCAAATGAATAATTTTTTAAATCCTCATCAATTATATCCAATAATTCCCTATCAATCTCATTACCTATAATTAATTCATTCTTAGGTTGATACAATTGATCATAAGAAGTTGGATGACTTACCAAGGTCTTATCCCACTTCCCCTGCCTCTCCTTGCCTTTCCCCTGTAAGGGTGACTGCTGGATCCATGTTGAGGAGGGTTTTTGTAGTTTTGGGCATACCAATCCCACTTTCATTTGCTGATAGATATTTTTTGGTCCTCATCTGGGACTGGAGGTGTTTCTGTGGTATTTGGTGCCACTGTTTGTGGATGAGACTTTATATCCACTAGAGCCTGGTTGACTTCTATAAATCCCTGTGCCGCCCTTTTCTCCAGATTGTTGATCTGGTCTACAATATTTTTTACTCTTATTGTTAGGGTACTCAGTAGGGTTGAGAGGAAGTGAATTTGCTCTAGCAACGTGTTTTTGGACTTCTTTATTGACACTTGCTTTAAGAGTTTTTCCCTTTCCTCCAGGGACATTGGTGGAGTGTTGTTTATTATTGGAGATTCCTGGCCCTCCATTTGAATATCCTGTAACAGGTCTTTCAGCTCTAGGTCTTAAGTTATAAAGTTTTGCCTTATTACTTACAATGTCATTGTTGTCACACATTTTTATGTGGAATTTTAAGAATTGAAAGTTTAGATATGAAAACTTCAAAAAGGAGTTTTATCAGTATTTATCAATACCACTGAAGACAATTTTATTGCTTACTCATTGGTATTAAGTGAATTTTTAAGTGCCAAAAGTCAAATATGCTTTTTAAGTGGTCACTTGATTTAACTGGTCTACCATATATAGCCGTGTTTTTATATTTAAAAAGAAAACAACTGTCAGTAAGATTCTTTTCAAATATGAAATAAATATTACAACCAATAGAAAGGGATTAAAAATCCTGTTTAAAAGAAAACAATTAATCAGTTTAATTGGTTTATTATCTGCAAAGTACACAAATTTAATTGGTCTATTGACAGACTCACACTAATAACAATTATATTATGTTAAATTAGTGGTAAAATTGTTGATTCAATATCACAATTTTATTATATAACAGGGCTTCTTTTTCTGAAATCACAATATAAGTGACCCCAACCTGTTGTAATTTATCCAAAGATTTCTATAAAGATATTATTTATGTGTACCTACTTTGAAATTTTTACTTACTGGATTATAACAGAATTCTTGAGGAAAGGTCCCCAATTTTCAGGCTAAGATCAACTAAAAGGATGTGAAATAGCTTGAAAAGTCTTTGTCTAGAAGATTTAAATAGTCTTATATGAATACTGTAGTATAAATCTAACAAATAGTAAAATATAATTCAGAGTAAAGGTCTCAGTAATATAATTCTCACTATTTTTATATGTGTCTTACAATCTTTTTAGTTGCTAGAAAAATAGAGTTTAATAATTCAGATCCTACTCAAAAGTCTTATAAAAGTGCTAATTGATGTGTATTGTAATTTATTTGGTTATATGGTGTAAATTGTAATGATAAAGAATGTAGAAACAAGACCCAAAAACCTCCTCCTTTTATACACACTGAGTTCCCCAATGATTCCCTTGATGTACCATTCAATACACAGTTAATGACTGCTCAAAACAACTAATAGACATGCCCATCAACATTCCCAGTATACCATGACATGATTAGAAGAGTAACAACCGTCAAAACCCTGTAATAATAAGGGAAATCCATCAAAATTAAAGAAAAAGACAAAAAGAGAGTATATGCCTATAAAACAATAATATAAAAGACTAAAAGGGACTTTTTAAGGTTAATAATAGCTTAATAATAAGGAGGATTCACTGTAGAAATTATGGGGCTAATCCTGACATTATACTACGTGAAATTCCCATTCAAAAATAACCAATATTGACTGAGAAACCACCCAAAAACTCAAAAAAGAGTGTGGGATGTGGGGTAACTACATTCAGTCCTTGGCAGGTGCTTGCACGGGTAAATACTTGACTAAAATTAGGCGAATTTAAGTGTGGTGATGAAATAAGACGCCAAGAGTGAGGTTATTAATGAAATTAGTGCATATAAACAAGGTCAATGCATTATTAACTAAGCTAGGACACTAAATAAGCGCCTCTTGCCTATTATAGTGTGTTTCCCCACAGTGGGCGTAGAATGTGGGGTAATTATAGTTTGAAAAAGCTAATTTTGCTAAAAATGAAGCTATTCACACGGGAAAAAAGCAGGCAGTATGTGGCCAGTACACAGAAGCCATTTCTGGAATAAAAAACACAAAATTTGAAAAGTGTTATTTTTATGCATTTAAATAGCCAAATCAATAGTCCTAAATGAGACAAATTGATCTGTCAAAGCGAAATTTTGATATTCTCAAATTTATAGCACATATAATCAACTTTTAAGTGAAATAAAGTGCATTTCTTGTTTTTTGTGTAAAACAATGAATATAACAGATTTAAGTGTACTTAAAAATTATGTAGCCTTATACTTAAGGCTCTTAAGATTACCCTAACATATTCCAACTTAATATTAAGTACATAAGACCTATAAAAGGTGGATATATGGTGTATATAAGGTGTTATAATGGTATATTTTGAATATTATCATAATTTTACTTATGTATACTGTTTGTGTACTCTGAATTATTGTTCCCTTGTATAGTTCATGTGTTTAACATAACTTATAAGCACTTTTTACTCAGTCCTGGGGATATACAGGCTGACACACACACACACACACACACACACACACACACACACACACACACACACACACACACACACACACACACACACACACACACACACACACACACACACAGTCTGTCACGATTCACAACACATCTCTCAATTTTTTTAAAAAGGTTAATCAATATTTTCTTCATCATCATTTTTTTCATCACTTCCTCAATATATATATATATATTATCCTCCCTTCTTAAAAAATTTAAACAGAAATAAATTTCTGTTCAAAAAGCTGAGGGGTTAGAAACCAGTACTCATAATATTTGATTATGTTTTATTTCTTTAAAGAATCAATCTTTAATGCTACAGAAATTTCTGAATACCTAAGAAAAAACAAATAAATAGGAAAAATGTATAACTTATCATTTTTTTTATTGTTTTTTTTGGGTGGGAGAGTGTCAGCCTGGATATCCCCAGGACTGAGTAAAAATTACTTATAAGTTATGTTAACCACATGTACTATACATGGGAGAAATAAATTAGAGTACACAAATAGTATACATAAGTAAAATTATGGTAATACACAAAAAATGCCATTATAACATGTTATATACATGCATATATCCACCTTTTATAGGTCTTATGTACTTAATATTAAGTTGCAATATGTTAGGGTACTCTTAAGAACCTTAAGTATAAGGCTACATAATTTTTAAGTACACTTAAAGCTGTTATTTTCATTGTTTTATGCAAAAAACAAGAAATGTGCTTTATTTTACTTAAAAGTTGATTATATGCGCTATAAATTTGAGAATATCAAAATTGCACTTTGACAGATCGATTTGTCTCATTTAGAACTATTGATTTGGCTACTTAAATGCATAAAAATAACACTTTTCAAATTTGGTGTTTTTTATGCCAGAAATGGCTTCTGTGTACTGGCCACATACTGCCTGCTTTTTTCCCATGTGAATTGCTTCATTTTTAGTAAATTTGGATTTTTCACACTATAATTACCCCACATTCTACGCCCACTGTGGGGAAACATGCTAAAATAGGCGAGAGGCGCTTATTTAGTGTCCTAGCTTAATTAATAATGCATTGACCCTGTTTATATGCACTAATTTCATTAATAACCTCACTCTTGGTGTCTTATTTCATCACCACACTTAAATTCGCCTAAATTTAGTCAAGGATTTACCCGTGCAAGCGCCTGCCAAGGACTGCATGTAGTTACCCCACATCCCACACTCTTTTTTGAGTTTTTGGGTGGTTTCTCAGTAAATATTGGTTATTTTTGAATGGGAATTTCACATAGTATAATGTCAGGATTAGCCCCATCATTTCTACAGTGAATCCCCCTTATTAGTAAGCTATTATTAACCTTAAAAATTCCCCTTTAGTCTTTTATATTATTGTTTAATACGCATATACTCTTTTTTATCTTATTCTTTAATTTTGATGGATTTTCCTTATTATTACAGGATTTTGACGGTTGTTACTCTTCTGATTATGTCATTGGTTACTGGGAATGTTGATGGGCATGTCTATTAGTTGTTTGGAAGTGTCATTAACTGTGTATTGGGTGGTAAATCAAGGGAATCATTGGGGAACTCAGTGTGTATAAAAGGAGGAGGTTTTTGGGTCTTGTTTCTACATTCTTTATCATTACAATTTACACCATATAACCAAATCAATTACAATACACATCAATTAGTACTTTTATAAGACCTTTGATGTCAGCCTAAATATCCTTAGGACTGAGTATTTCTTATGCTTAAAATAAGATAACCTTAATTAGATTAAGCTTATATCTTAAAAATAAGGTTAAAATAATAATATATATTATTTTATTATATATATAATTATTATTCTATTATATAATTTATAATAGTTTAAATAGCTTATACATGGCCTAATAATACTTATTAAGGTGTTAATGGAGTCATAATATACTTATCTTAAGTGATATGAAGTAATTATTGACATACATAAGCTTATATGTATACATAAATCTCATATTCAGTGAAATATGCAGTATATTATGTATATTTAGGTATATAAGTGGGTTTTAGCCCCTTAATAGCCTATAACCTTTGTTTTTCTGCTTATTTTAGGTCATATGGACGAAATCAGTGGACTCACAACGCCTACAGAAGCATAGACACCTATATCAGGCGCATACACCCAGTTTGGACAACTAAAATTACTTCCTTGGATGGTTATTCACGGATTTATGGGTTGGAAATATGTTTTTGGGTTAATATGGATGCTTGGGGATGTTATTGGGGGCTTGGACATTTTATTTGTTTCCTTTATATGCTTTTAGTTTCATTAAATCTCTTTTTGATCTTTTATTTTACCTGTTTCTTTATGGTATCCGCTTTTATCTGGGTTTTCTATTTATGGTATGACTCTGTGTTATTATTAATAGTGATGGAGGGTCCTTACTGGAGGTCTGGGTGTTGAAACTTCTTGAAGTGGACGCCATGGGGAGGTGATGGGCCCTCACAGTGCTGTAATTGCCAGGGATAGCAGTGACATCATCTGGATTGAAGGTCTGTGCACTCCAGTGGATTTGGGTATAAGTAAGGAGGGATTTTGACGGTTTATGATCATCATTCAATTACTACACTTCAAATAAACACTACACTACAATTATTAACATCTAGAAATATATTATAAAGCCCTTATAAATTGATATTATCTTTATAAAAGCTATAACTATATTTTATTCTTCTATTTTCCACCACTAGCACGCATTTAAATCCAAGTATTGTGAGTTTAATTTGAGTATAACTATTTTATTAGTCTTCCCCTGAGGTTTAATCACTAAATCATTTATTAATAAGTAGTAGGACCATAAAATAACACTATTATATCATACTTATATACTAGACTGTACTGACAATTGGGGGTCTTTCCTTATATTTTACTTATTATTTAGTATAAGCCTTGGGACGTGATTTTTACCTTAGTACAACTCAAAATTAACCAAATATTTGGGTCTGCTGCATATTAGTGGGTCATCATAACTCATTGATTGCGGAAAAGAATCCTTATAATAATTGTACTAATTTTTTATTATAAAAATTAGATATTTACAGTAGTAACTGTACCCAATATAAACCCAATTTCACTTGGTATTTGGACACCAATATAACACCCAATAAAATTGGTATTTGGCTAAAGCTTGGTAAGCTAATTATTCACCCTTATAGAGGTCTAGTTAAACTTATTATTATATTTTTAACAGATTTTTTCGAATTTTTCTTATATTTTATTTAAATAAATAAAGATATAAATTCAGGGTAAGCTCCATTGCTTTTTTATTAGTAATATAATTGCTAATATTATTTGTCTACTAATTCTAAAGAGTTTTTTCCTTTTGTAGACGTAAAATATTGTTATTCTGAACAATATGAGTGCTCCTCAGGATAGTGTAAGTGAACAGCCTGCTTATAATACCAGGTCTAAAGCTAATAAAAACTTTCCAGGACATCACCATGGAGGGACAACAGTACCCCCAACCAGAAAGCATGAGTGTAGAGGAAAAGGACGCCCTCTTAAAAAAGATAACTATCAAAAAGACGTCTCCTCCTCTTCAGGATCAACTGTCCCATCTGGCCAAACAGGTTCTGAAGCTAGAGGAATCAAAATCTCTCATGTTCAAAGAAGTAGAGCAGTTGCAAAACAATTGCAAGGTAGGATTTCAGCAGATGAATCAGGCAATGGCAGAATTAAAGGAAGGCCAGCCCAGTCAATCAAATCAGCAACCCCTTACCCAAGGAGGGTCCACTCACTCCCAGGAGAAAATCCTGGTAGACAAATGGAAATGGGACTGGTTTCACCAACAGTGGACAAGCCACAGTTGCAACAGGGATCCACCCCCTCATCTGACTTCCTCAGCTCACCCTTACAAGGGAAAAAAGCTCCAAAAATCAGGCCTGGCAACCATCCCTTGGTAAGTAACTTACCCTCTCAGATTAGACATAATACTGATAATTACAATATAGGTAATTCTATTGATGTTAAATCTGTACAAAAAATAGAGGAGGATTTAAGAAATTTGGGTTTTAGAGTAGATACACCTGACTTGTCTTTTATCCATAATAACAGTACTATATACAATGATAATACAGTTAATCCTCAGTTGCAACCACCTACTAGTGAGATGAGAAGTTCACAGGAGAGTGAGAGAATTGAAAAGGAGGACATGGAATATTTTAACAATAATCCAACTGTCCATAGAATTGTTTCAGCATTGTGGAATAGAATGACTGATTGTGAGGAACAGACAGTTAAGCTCACTAGTGATACAATTTCATCCTTAACATTGAACATTTCTCAATTAGCAACACGTAATAAAGAATTAGAGAAAGAACATTTGTCTCTAACTCTTAAATATGATTCATTGAGTAATAAATATAATGACCTTTCAAACAAATTTTGTGAGTTAGAAAAATTATATGAAACACACTTATTAAAAACTGAATCAAGAACAAAGTTATCTTTTGCACAGACTAATCAAAGTGTCTCTGAGCTGCTACAAAGATTAACTAAAGTTGAGATTGAAACTGCCAATCTACTAATGAACCAGGATAATCATAAGTATAATCAATATAATAATAATCCTTTCATTGGCAAAAGTGAATCTCATTCCTTCCCTGTACCACCACAATTAAAACCATCTGGTGGTAGTGTCAAATCTGAAAATGTAAGTCACAAATCCGTGCAGGAAGAAATACAAGACCATTTATCAAAAGTAAATGAGTTGTTGAATTTACCTAAGATTAGTGAGACAAAATCCAATCAGAAGAACTGGCCTAAGATAGATCAGTACCCAACTTATGATGGGGAAGCCAGCTCTGATTGGCAACATTTTATTCAAAGAATTGACAACTTGAAATTCTCATATAAGTTACCAGATGAAGAGATAACATCAAAATTAATTTCTTTATTTAAGGATGTTGCTTTATTATGGTTTGAAGCTGTCTTAAGTGAGGGTAGAGACTACTCTTGGGCTGAATGGAAACAACTTATTGAAAAACAATCTGGAGGTTCTAAATTCAGGCTTACTCAGCAGAGACTGTATGAGAAGACTAGGTATAATCCGTTGAATGGTGACAAACCTATGGTATTTTTAATGAATTTAAACAAAATCTTAAAAGCCATTGAGCCTCATATGGATTTTAACTTATGGAAAGATAAGATAATATACAAATTACCTATATCTGTCAGAGACATTGTTGTAGCTAGAACATTAAATGTTACTGAATATTCTGACTTTATTAATATTTGCAATGAAATATTATTGAACCATAAGTATGAATCAAGGTATTCCACTTATAAGCAAAATGTTGAACCTGTAAAAACTCAGAATTCAAAAACACTTCAGGAGAAGCAGAAAAAACCTACTGCACCTGTAGTACCTAAAAAGTATGAAACAAATACTTGTTATAAGTGTAACAAACCTTGGGTAAAAGGTCACAAATGTGAGAAAAACATAAATATTGTTGAAAATCAACGTGAATCTGAAACTGACACTGAAAAAAGTAAAGAATCAAGTGATTATGACAGCAATATCTCATATAGTGATGAAAATGAAGTCTGTATGTTGGAAGATGATTTGTCCATCTTTGAAAATCCAATATTAAATATGGACTCAAATGAATCTTTAATGAATTTTGAGGATGCTGAAATCATTAAGGATATACAAGCTGATAACTTTAAAATGACACCTATCACGGTTCCAGCTATCATTTCTGGTGAAAATGTTAATATAGTATTGGACACAGGAGCTGCTGGTTCAGTTGTTTCCACTAATACATTACAGAAGATTGATAGTGAATATAAGTTTAAGCTTGAACCACTTCAGAATAAAAATTGGAGAGGTTTTGGATCAGTACTACACCCCATTGGTAAATACAAAGCTGCTGTTTTCTTTAAACACCAACATGGTTACGTAAGGGTAACTTGTGACTTTGTAGTAATGGATAATACAAATTGTAGTACCTGTTTTATCATTGGAAATGATATTCTGACTAAATTTGGTGTAAAATTAGACCCTGCTAATAATAATTTTACAATTGGCATGAATGGTAAAAGGAAATTTAAAATAAATTCTTTTAACACAATCTTACACATTGAGTCAGTAACAAATTCCCCGTCTAAAGGAAGAGAATCCAATGAGTTGGAACTTCTGGAAACAGAAATTTCAAAAGCATCATTTGGCACTCAGATAAGTGAAACTGAGAAAGATAATATTTTGGAATTAATTAAAGCTTTTCCAATGGCTTTTGCACATGGTACAAATGAACTTGGCCTTGTAAAAGATCATGAAATGAAAATTAGTTTAACCTGTGACATGGATAATATTCCTGCTAGTCTTAAAAAGAAACCATACCCTGCTTCACCAATGAAGAGGAAAGACATAGAGGATAATATTAAGATGTTATTAAAAATGAACATTCTTGAGAAGGTTGAAACTACACCAAAATATTGTGTAATATCACCAGTGCTGATTTCTTATGAACAAGATAAAGCAAGACTGTGCGGTGATTATAGAGCATTAAATACATTTACAGTAGATGATATTTATCCCTTGCCAAGGATTGCCTCTATACATGCTACCCTTAAAGGTGCTAAATATATAAGTTGCCTGGATGGAAATAAAGGGTACCATCAAATTCCTGTTGAAAAGAATTCACAGAACTTTTTGTTGATAACAACACACATGGGAATTTATAAGTATGTCAGAATGCCATTTGGACCAAAGAATGCTCCATCAGTATTTCAAAAGTTAATGGATATAACATTCCATAATGAAATGATTGAGGGATGGTTAATGGTATACATTGATGACATCATAGTGTTCTCTAAAACTTTTGATGAACACTTAATCCATTTAAGGAAAGTATTTCAGAAAATGGATGAAATAAAAATGACCCTTGCATTGAAAAAATGTAAATTTGGGTTTGAATCTTTAAAAGTGCTTGGTCATATTGTATCTGGCTTACAAATATGTGTAGACCAAAATAAAGTGGCTGCAATAAAGAATATTGGCATTCCTCAAAATGTGAAGGATGTACAATCTTTTCTTGGAATGTGTGGTTATTATAGACAATATATAAAAAACTACCAATCAATTGCTGCACCACTGACCACACTGATAAAGAAATCAGAAGCTTTCATTTGGAATAATGAAAGACAACAAGCTTTTAATAAGTTGAAAGAATGTTTAATGACAGCTCCTATCTTGGGATTACCAGATTTCCAATTACCTTTTGTATTATATACAGATGCAAGTTTTATTGGACTGGGTGCTGCTTTGCATCAAAAACAACTTATTGAAGGTAAAATGTCAGAAGTAGTAATCTGCTATATTTCACGTACTCTGAGAAGTAGTGAATTAAAATATGGTGCTACTCAACTTGAATGTTTGGCAGTAGTATGGGCTCTAGAAAAGCTACATTATTACCTTGAAGACCAAAAATTTGAGTTAATAACTGACTGTAGTGCAGTTAAGTCACTCTTAAACATGAAAACTCCTAATAGACACATGTTTAGATGGCAATTAGCTGTACAAGAATACAGAGGACGGATGACTATTACACATAGAGCAGGAACCTTGCACTCTAATGTAGATCTGTTATCTAGAGTACCTCTGCCTAATAATGATGATAATCCTGCTTATGTTCCTGAGTCAGAGATTATTAACATTTATGGCATTTATATTGTAGATCTTGAGGATGAATTTATGCAATCAATTCTTGATAATTATAATTCAGATCCTGACTTAAGTAAATTAACTACAATATTAAATGATCCATCTAATGCTTCAATGAATGTTTTAATAAAAACATTACCAGATAAGTATAAAGAGGCATTAGAGAAAGGAAAATTTTCCATTGAGGATGGTTTTATATATTACAGGAAAAAATTAAGTAATGTAATTGTAATTCCCCCTTCAATGAAGGAGTTAATGTTAAGTATATGTCATGATGATATATTAGCAGGTCATTTTGACTACCATAAAACATTAACCAGAGTAAAAAACACAGCTTGGTGGATTAACATGTCTGAGGATGTTCAGAAATATGTTGAAACATGTGATTCTTGTCAAAAATCTAAAAGATTAACAGGAAAAAGAGCTGGTTTATTACAACAAATTGAGCAACCAAAAGCTCCATGGGAAATCATTAACATGGACTTTGTAACAGGTTTGCCAATAGCAGGGCATAAGAGTTATAACTCCTGCTGGGTAATTGTAGATAGATTTACAAAGATGTGTAAATTTATTCCTACCCACAAAGAGGTTTCTGCAAAGGACTTAGCTTTTTTATGGTGGACACAAATGTTAAATACAGCAGGTTTCCCCAAAGCAATAGTTTCTGACAGAGATCCTAAATTTACTTCTGAGTTCTGGACGTCACTTATGGATGTTTCAGGGTGTCAATTAAAACTTTCTACAGCACACCATCCACAAACTGATGGGCTAGCAGAAAGAATGATACAAACCTTAGAAGATATGATAAGAAGATACTGTGCTTTTGGTCTTAATTTTAAAGACAATGACAAATTCACGCATGATTGGGTAACCCTTATCCCAGGTTTAGAATTTGCATATAATAGTACAGTACATTCTGTCACTGGCAAAAAGCCATTTGAGTTATGGTTGGGTTATGTGCCTAATACCCCTGCTAAAACTCTTAATAAGTTACCTAGATTGGATATTCATCCAGGTACTAAATCTTTTCTTCAGATGCAAGAATTATGCAGAAAACATGCTCAAGAATGTATAAATAAGGCTTTTGAGTATGAAAAGAAAAGATGGGATAAAGCCCATAAAGAACAAATGTTCAAAGAGGGTGATGAAGTCCTTATTTCAACGCTACATTTCAATTTAAATGGTAATGTTAAATTGAAGGATCCATTCATTGGACCATTTGTAGTTAAAAAGATGGTTGGTAATAATGCTGTTGAGGTTATTCTATATGCACCTTATGATAGAAAACATCCAGTATTTCCTATTTCTCTTATAAAACCATACCATTCTAATGATACTGCTCTTTTTCCAAGAAGATCAGGAAGGCATAAACAGCAACCTGAGGAAATAGTGGAAAAAGCAGAAATTGAAAAGATACTCAAAAAGAGACACCTTACAAAAGAAAAGGGAGTTGAGTATCTACTAAGATTTAAAAATAAATCAAGTGAATATGACCAGTGGATTCCAGAAAATGAAATCTCTGATCTTAAAAATCTCTTGAAAAAATTTAAATCTAAATAATACTGTTCATTCAGTATATGTATTATAAAAATTATTTTTTATTTTATTATTTCATTCCTTAAGATTAATTAAAATGTCTTAACATTTTTTTTATTGTTTTTTTTTTGGGGTGAGGGAGTGTCAGCCTAAATATCCTTAGGACTGAGTATTTCTTATGCTTAAAATAAGATAACCTTAATTAGATTAAGCTTATATCTTAAAAATAAGGTTAAAATAATAATATATATTATTTTATTATATATATAATTATTATTCTATTATATAATTTATAATAGTTTAAATAGCTTATCCATGGCCTAATAATACTTATTAAGGTGTTAATGGAGTCATAATATACTTATCTTAAGTGATATGAAGTAATTATTGACATACATAAGCTTATATGTATACATAAATCTCATATTCAGTGAAATATGCAGTATATTATGTATATTTAGGTATATAAGTGGGTTTTAGCCCCTTAATAGCCTATAACCTTTGTTTTTCTGCTTATTTTAGGTCATATGGACGAAATCAGTGGACTCACAACGCCTACAGAAGCATAGACACCTATATCAGGCGCATACACCCAGTTTGGACAACTAAAATTACTTCCTTGGATGGTTATTCACGGATTTATGGGTTGGAAATATGTTTTTGGGTTAATATGGATGCTTGGGGATGTTATTGGGGGCTTGGACATTTTATTTGTTTCCTTTATATGCTTTTAGTTTCATTAAATCTCTTTTTGATCTTTTATTTTACCTGTTTCTTTATGGTATCCGCTTTTATCTGGGTTTTCTATTTATGGTATGACTCTGTGTTATTATTAATAGTGATGGAGGGTCCTTACTGGAGGTCTGGGTGTTGAAACTGCTTGAAGTGGACGCCATGGGGAGGTGATGGGCCCTCACAGTGCTGTAATTGCCGGGGATAGCAGTGACATCATCTGGATTGAAGGTCTGTGCACTCCAGTGGATTTGGGTATAAGTAAGGAGGGATTTTGACGGTTTATGATCATCATTCAATTACTACACTTCAAATAAACACTACACTACAATTATTAACATCTAGAAATATATTATAAAGCCCTTATAAATTGATATTATCTTTATAAAAGCTATAACTATATTTTATTCTTCTATTTTCCACCACTAGCACGCATTTAAATCCAAGTATTGTGAGTTTAATTTGAGTATAACTATTCTATTAGTCTTCCCCTGAGGTTTAATCACTAAATCATTTATTAATAAGTAGTAGGACCATAAAATAACACTATTATATCATACTTATATACTAGACTGTACTGACATTTGAGTAGTATCTGAATTTTTAAACTCTATTTTTTCTAGCAACTAAAAAGATTGTAAGCCACATATAAAAATAGTGAGAATTATATTACTGATACCTTTATTTTGGATTATATTTTACTATTTGTTGGATTTATACTACAGTATTCATGTAGGACCATTAAAATCTTCTAGACATAGACTTCTCAAGCTAGTTCACGTCCTTGTACTTGATCTCAGCCTGGCACCAATCCAACACAACACTACAACAACACTCATTACACACACTCATCACACACACACACACACACACACACACACACATGCTGTCACGATTCACAACACATCTCTCGATTTTTTTAAAAAGGTTAATTCAATATTTTCTTCATCATTGTTTTTTCATCACTTTATCAATATATATACATATATATATATATGTGTGTATGTGTGTGTGTGTGTGTTTGCTCAAAAAAAATGAATTTAGGGTTCAAGGTTGCTGATTTGCTAGCAAGTCCTCCCCCCTCCCTTGCCCCCCCATATTGCCCTGATCCCTAATTGTGGATCCCTTAACATTGATTCCCCCCATTTTTATTATTATTTTCAAGGTGTCTTTCAAGTCTAGAAGGTTTTCCAGGGAGGTCCAATGGCGGCAACAATGGGTTTTATAGGATTCAAACTTGGGTACGTATTTTCATATCTTAAAGATTTTTTTACTCAATACACCACGCAATATGGGGGGCGGACTTGTTAGCAAGTCCGCAACCTTGGACTCAAGTTCACCACAGATTGAACACACATTGAGCTATTGACAAAGGAACCATACAATCAGGGATAAACACCACTCAGCAGAACAGTTTTAGGTGGGTCTTCAAGTAGAGTTCAATATGAGTTTAGTATGAGTTCAGTCTGAGTTCCATCTGAGTTGTGCCTGAGTTCAGGTTGGGGACTTGCTAGCAAGTCCACCCCCTATATTGCGTAGTGATAATAAGAGGTAGAAAGATGGATTACTATTATAATTAATGGTTTAGAATCACGGTTTAATGTAAATACTAAAGCAAATAATAGATAACAATAAAGAGGATTGTAAGTAGTTGTAATAAAGTAAGTAAGTAATGAAGGATCTGAAAAGTACCAAAAGTGAGGGCCTTTTATAGGCAAAAATGCGGGAAATAAAAACACGGAGTTAACACCACCTAATACAAGGGTGTGAGAAAGAAACTGAATTAAGAAAGAGTGTATATGTCATAAATAAAAGATAAATTAATTTGTACATCAACAAGGGCATCATTTTCATTTGTAATAAAATATGAGTTCCCTTGGACTGTCACAATTAATACAAAAAATTTGAGTTAAATATATTGATTTCACAGAAATCCAAATCTCTCAGTAAAGCAATTTGATATTTTTAGGGTTTTTATTATATTTTTATTACTTATTTTTATTACAACTCAACTGTATTATTGAGCACGGTGTTAGGGAGTAAAAATGTATGGGAAAATTACTTAATATACTTAGCTAGTTAGTTGTAAGTAATACATAAGTAAATACTAAATAATTAATTATTAATAAGAATTTAAAAAAGGCATGGCTTCAACTCAGTAAAATAATTAATTATTTTACTGAGTTGAAGCCACGCCCCTTCTTCTTACTAACAATTAATTATTCACTTAAGTATTACTTACAACTAACTAGTTAAGTACATTAAGTATTATAAATAATTGATGAAAATAAATGTCCCCTACATTTTTACTCCCTAACACTGTGCTCAATAGTATAAGATTGATTGGGAATAAAAATTAATAATAAAATTATAATAAAAAAACTTTAAAATTATTATATTACCTCATTGAGAGATCTGGAATCCCGTGAAAGTAATATAATTAATTAATTTTTATGTAACTAATTGTGAAAGTCCAAGGAACTCATACTTTATTGCTAATAAAATTGATGCCCTTGTTGACGTACCAATTCATTTATTTTCTTATGTCATATATGTACTCCTTTTAGTCATTCTTTTTCTCACATTCTTACAGTATATGGCGTAAATTCTGTATCTTTTATTCCCTCATGTTTTGCCTATAAAAGGCCTTCACTTTTGTGCTTTTCAAAACATTCCTTCATTACTTACTTTTTATTACAATTACAATACAACACATATTTCTATATTTTATAACCTTAGTATTTACAACAGCGTAATTCTAATCTATAATCTATGTTAATATTTTAAAACTACCTCTTTTATTTGAGTAAAACAATAATTTTGATTAAGAAATACGTACTTTTCTTTGAGAGTTCATAAAATCCCCAAATTCCCTCGTATAAACCTTGAATAAACTTCTAGACCCGAAAGGACCCCTTGACAATTGGAGGCCTTCCTGAATTATCAACGGCACATCATGATTTGAGGGCGTAAATCGAAGGGACCATCGGCATTTGAGTACCTGTAAGGACGAGAGAGTGACGAAAACGATGAACGTGATACATCACGTGACAAAATTTTTTTTCTGCGAACGGGAATCAAACCGTGCTCCAAAAATTAGGTTCATATATTTACTAAACGTCGTATATATCATGGTAATTATTGATATTACTATTTGTGGGTCACTTTGCTCTCTTCATTTTTTACGTATTTCCTTTTACTCAGCACTCTGTAAGTGGCATTAATTTGCTCATTTTACAGGGGGAGGTGTCTGGTAATTTAGAATTAATTTTTTATTATATTTTTTTATTATTTTTCCTAGTTGACAATAATAGAGCAATTTTTCTTAGTCCTAGAAGTAATAATTAAATTAAATTTTAATAATTAACTATTATAATTTTCAGTTGACTTTTTGTCCTGATAATTTAAATTTTATTTGTTCCAGTTGACAAATTGTCCTGACAATAAATTTTTTTTTATTATTAATAAAAATTCATATTTAATTATTTTGGTTGACATTAAGTCCTGGCAGTTAATAAATCAGTTGATTTATATCCTGATAATACAATAAAAGTTTTTTTAATTAATAAAAATTCATATTTAATTATTTCAGTTGACATTAAGTCCTGGTAGTTAATTAATTAGTTGATTTAAATCCTGAAAATAATTAATAAAATTTTTTTATTTATTTCTTCAGTTGATTATTTTATAATCCTGGTTTTAAATTATTTTAAATTAATAAATTAATTATTATTTGGTTGATTTTTATCCTAAACATTTATTATTATTATTTTTATTTTATTTCTGTTAAATTAAAAATAAAGGCTAATTCATCTTGTTGTCTCTCTTCTTTATTTCAGTTAAATCTTAAAAGAATGACTGACCAAAGTGGTTCTGCTGCACGTGAAGAGGAGCTAGACTTAATTGATTATGATGAGCCTACTTCTGTAAGTTCTCCTTTAACAAGAGGAATTTCTCAGATTAATAAATCCTTACCCAAAACAGGATGTGGAGATGGAAGAAGTGGAAATCCTAGTAGACACAACTCAGGATCAGAAGCCGGTAATAAACCCACCAGAAGAACTTCCAAAAGAATTCAGGATAAAAAAGATGTCATTGCCTCAACAGGTAAAGAATCTGTCAACTCACATAAAGGAGCTAAAGACAGAAAACTAGAGAGTAAGGGAAAGGGTAGTTTCTCTGGAAGAAAAGGTGAGAAAAATAGATACCTTTCTTCAAGAGAAGAAGAAACCTCTTCCCCCCAGGGATCATCAACCATTGGCTCCCCAGTCCCAAGAGAAGGTGGAAGTATCCAAGTGGCAGTGGGATTGGTTAAACACTCAGTGGGACAACCTATCTCAAAATCAGCATCAGTTACCTCAGGCAGATCCATCAAGACCCAGCCAGGTCAACCCCACACCTCCTCACCCCTATCAAGGAGGCAAAAGAAGAAGAAAACCCAATATGGTCATACCCAGCAAACCTTGGTAAGCCCCTCTATTGATTCTCAAGTGCCATTTCTTATAGCTGATTCTGTTACTTCAGGTAAATCTGAGAGGGAAGAAGAAACATTGAGACCAGTAGAGGCTGGGAGCAGTAGACAAATAACTCATGTATCTAATCCATTACTTTTAATTGCTACTTCAATGATTAACCCTGATATGGCTGTAATTGATGAAACTCTTGACCCTGAGTTTTATGAGAGTCTGGAAAGTTACTCAGTTTCCTTATTGAGAAACACTCCAGATGTAGCAAAGATTAATGATGAGTACTTGAGAGATATTGTTGAAAAACAGAATCATATTATGAACAATATGCAATTAACTCAGAAGTTTAATGGTTTATTAACTGAGCAAGGGTATCAATCCTTAAGAAGTGAATTGGAGAAAGTCTCTGATGATTTGTTTAATTATAAGGCAACTCATGAAAAGAAGGTTGTTTTGTGGCAAAATATCAAAAATGATTTTTCCAAATTAAAAGTTACTGTATCTATCTGTTGTGACGAACTGGAGATAGATAAGATGAATCTGAAGAGATTGAATGACCATTTTCATCTTTTAAAAATAAAAGTCAGTTATCTTTTGCAACTATCAATGAGAGTTTATCTAGTCTTCCAAGAATGAAAACAAGACTAACAACCATTGAAGAGAAATTAAACTCATTGTTAAATGACCAGAAATATTCTGACATTTCTTTAAAGGAACATATAGTACAGGATGCTCAAATATTACCTGTGGCTAGTTCATCTAAAGTAAAAATAGTTCCAGAAATACCTGTTGATACCACTGAGTTTCCATCAAAAATTGATGATGCACCAGGATCTTCAACAGAAAGATTGAACAATGAGATTACAGCCCAATTAGAGAAGTTACAGCTGCTTCTTACCCAGAAACAAGCTAGTACTAAGGAGACTCCTTCAAATCAAAAGAATTGGCCAAAACTTGACCAATATCCAACATTTGATGGTGATTCTTCCTCTGATTGGCAACAATTTATTTGCAGAATTGATAACTTAAAAAACTCTTACAAACTCCCAGATGAGTAAGTTGTGTCTAAATTAATTTCTTTATTTACCAAGGTAGCCCTTATGTGGTATGAATCTGTCCTATTAGATGGGAATGCTTACTCATATGAATATTGGAAGAAATTAATTAAAGCACAATTTGGGGGCTCCAAGTTTAGGATGGCTCAACAAAGGCAGTATGAGGAAACTAAATATAGTTCTTCTACTGATAAACCTATTGAGCTCTTAATTAAACTTGTTAAAATATTAAGAGCTATGGACCCAAAAATGGAGTTTGAGTTATGGAAGGACAGGATCCTTTATAAATTACCAATGTCATTGAGAGACATGATAGTGGCTAGGACTGAGTTCACCAGAGAACCTTCTTCTTTCATCAATACTTGTAATGAAATTCTTCTAAATAAAAAGTAAGATGCCAGAAGATTCATTCCTAGAACCACTTTGGAAAAACCCTCAACTTTTCAACAGAAACCTCTGGAAAAGGTTGGGAAACTTTCTGCCCCTATTGCACCTAAAAAGTATGCAACAAACACTTGTTTCAAGTGCAACAAACCTTGGCAGAAGGGCCATGTTTGTGACAAGAAGATAAATCTTGTAGAACAAACAGAGGAGCATGCTGATGACACAGTAGCACTGAATGATACTTCAAGTGATTGTGCCAGCAATATTTCATATGAATCTCAACAAGAAATCTTGATGCTGGAAGAGGATATTCATTATTTAAATACTATTGATATTTATAATAATGCTTTATCTACAGTTGAAGATGCTGAGATCATAAAGAACATTGAAGATAGCTCAATTGTTATTGCCACTTGCAAGGCACCAGTCTTGATCAATGGAACCAGCATTGAAGTTGTTCTGGATTCTGGAGCTGGAGGAAGTGTAGTATCTGAAAAAGCACTTGCTTCAGTGGATCAAGACTATAAATCAAAACTGATGCCTATCATTTCTGAAAATTGGAGAGGGTATGGCTCTGTTTTGTCCCCCATTGGTAAATACAAAGCCACAGTGTTTTTTAAATATAACCATGGTTTCGTAAGAGCTATTTGTGACTTTTTTGTCATGAAAAATGATAACTTGAGCAATTGTTTTATTGTAGGGAATGATATTTTAACCAAGTATGGCATAAAATTGGATCCTTCAAACCAATGTTTCACAATGGGGATGAATGGGAAGAGAAAATTTAAGATTTCCTCCCCTAAAAAATTATTGAACACATTTAATTCTGTGGTTCAATTTAAAGGAAGATCTACAAAGGAGATGCATGCCCTTATGTCTGAAATTGACAATGCCTCTTTTGGAGAACAACTTTCTGGTGAGGATAAAGATTCCATCATTAACTTGATAAAGTCTTTTCCTATGGCCTTTGCTCATGGGTCACATGAACTGGGATTAGTTAAAGAGGAAATGAAACTTTCATTGTCTTGTCCATTAACTGATATACCACCTAGTTTAAAGAAGAAGCCTTATCCTGCTTCTAACAAAAAGAGAAAAGATATTGAAGACAATATCTCTACCCTTTTGGAAATAAATATTCTTGAAAAGGTAGTTGAAAAATCTAAATATTGTGTTATATCACCTGTCCTAATTTCTTATGAGAAAGATAAAGCCAGGTTATGTGGTGATTATAGAGCACTAAATACTTATACTTTTGATCATATCTACCCTTTACCTAGAATTAGCTCTATACATGCTACTTTACAGGGTGCTAAATATATCAGCTGTTTGGATGGTAACAAAGGATATCACCAGGTACCTGTTGAGAAAAATTCTGTCAGTACAGTCTAGTATATAAGTATGATATAATAGTGTTATTTTATGGTCCTACTACTTATTAATAAATGATTTAGTGATTAAACCTCATGGGAAGACTAATAAAATAGTTATACTCAAATTAAACTCACAATACTTGGATTTAAATGCGTGCTAGTGGTGGAAAATAGAAGAATAAAATATAGTTATAGCTTTTATAAAGATAATATCAATTTATAAGGGCTTTATAATATATTTCTAGATGTTAATAATTGTAGTGTAGTGTTTATTTGAAGTGTAGTAATTGAATGATGATAATAAACCGTCAAAATCCCTCCTTACTTATACCCAAATCCACTGGAGTGCACAGACCTTCAATCCAGATGATGTCACTGCTATCCCCGGCAATTACAGCACTGTGAGGGCCCATCACCTCCCCATGGCGTCCACTTCAAGCAGTTTCAACACCCAGACCTCCAGTAAGGACCCTCCATCACTATTAATAATAACACAGAGTCATACCATAAATAGAAAACCCAGATAAAAGCGGATACCATAAAGAAACAGGTAAAATAAAAGATCAAAAAGAGATTTAATGAAACTAAAAGCATATAAAGGAAACAAATAAAATGTCCAAGCCCCCAATAACACCCCCAAGCATCCACATTAACCCAAAAACATATTTCCAACCCATAAATCCGTGAATAACCATCCAAGGAAGTAATTTTAGTTGTCCAAACTGGGTGTATGCGCCTGATATAGGTGTCTATGCTTCTGTAGGCGTTGTGAGTCCACTGATTTCGTCCATATGACCTAAAATAAGCAGAAAAACAAAGGTTATAGGCTATTAAGGGGCTAAAACCCACTTATATACCTAAATATACATAATATACTGCATATTTCACTGAATATGAGATTTATGTATACATATAAGCTTATGTATGTCAATAATTACTTCATATCACTTAAGATAAGTATATTATGACTCCATTAACACCTTAATAAGTATTATTAGGCCATGGATAAGCTATTTAAACTATTATAAATTATATAATAGAATAATAATTATATATATATATAATAAAATAATATATATTATTATTTTAACCTTATTTTTAAGATATAAGCTTAATCTAGTTAAGGTTATCTTATTTTAAGCATAAGAAATACTCAGTCCTAAGGATATTTAGGCTGACACTCCCTCACCCCAAAAAAAAACAATAAAAAAAATGTTAAGACATTTTAATTAATCTTAAGGAATGAAATAATAAAATAAAAAATAATTTTTATAATACATATACTGAATGAACAGTATTATTTAGATTTAAATTTTTTCAAGAGATTTTTAAGATCAGAGATTTCATTTTCTGGAATCCACTGGTCATATTCACTTGATTTATTTTTAAATCTTAGTAGATACTCAACTCCCTTTTCTTTTGTAAGGTGTCTCTTTTTAAGTATCTTTTCAATTTCTGCTTTTTCCACTATTTTTTCAGGTTGCTGTTTATGCCTTCCTGATCTTCTTGGAAAGAGAGCAGTATCATTAGAATGGTATGGTTTTATAAGAGAAATAGGAAATACTGGATGTTTTCTATCATAAGGTGCATATAGAATAACCTCAACAGCATTATTACCAACCATCTTTTTAACTACAAATGGTCCAATGAATGGATCCTTCAATTTAACATTACCATTTAAATTGAAATGTAGCGTTGAAATAAGGACTTCATCACCCTCTTTGAACATTTGTTTTTTATGGGCTTTATCCCATCTTTTCTTTTCATACTCAAAAGCCTTATTTATACATTCTTGAGCATGTTTTCTGCATAATTCTTGCATCTGAAGAAAAGATTTAGTACCTGGATGAATATCCAATCTAGGTAACTTATTAAGAGTTTTAGCAGGGGTATTAGGTACATAACCCAACCATAACTCAAATGGCTTTTTGCCAGTGACAGAATGTACTGTACTATTATATGCAAATTCTAAACCTGGGATAAGGGTTACCCAATCATGTGTGAATTTGTCATTGTCTTTAAAATTAAGACCAAAAGCACAGTATCTTCTTATCATATCTTCTAAGGTTTGTATCATTCTTTCTGCTAGCCCATCAGTTTGTGGATGGTGTGCTGTAGAAAGTTTTAATTGACACCCTGAAACATCCATAAGTGACGTCCAGAACTCAGAAGTAAATTTAGGATCTCTGTCAGAAACTATTGCTTTGGGGAAACCTGCTGTATTTAACATTTGTGTCCACCATAAAAAAGCTAAGTCCTTTGCAGAAACCTCTTTGTGGGTAGGAATAAATTTACACATCTTTGTAAATCTATCTACAATTACCCAGCAGGAGTTATAACTCTTATGCCCTGCTATTGGCAAACCTGTTACAAAGTCCATGTTAATGATTTCCCATGGAGCTTTTGGTTGCTCAATTTGTTGTAATAAACCAGCTCTTTTTCCTTTACTACAAAGTCACAAGTTACCCTTACATAACCATGTTGGTGTTTAAAGAAAACAGCAGCTTTGTATTTACCAATGGGGTGTAGTACTGATCCAAAACCTCTCCAATTTTTATTCTGAAGTGGTTCAAGCTTAAACCTATATTCACTATCAATTTTCTGTAATGTATTAGTGGAAACTACTGAACCAGCAGCTCCTGTGTCCAATACTATATTAACATTTTCACCAGAAATGATAGCTGGAACCGTGATAGGTGTCATTTTAAAGTTATCAGCTTGTATATCCTTAATGATTTCAGCATCCTCAAAATTCATTAAAGATTCATTTGAGTCCATATTTAATATTGGATTTTCAAAGATGGACAAATCATCTTCCAACATACAGACTTCATTTTCATCACTATATGAGATATTGCTGTCATAATCACTTGATTCTTTACTTTTTTCAGTTTCAGTTTCAGATTCACGTTGATTTTCAACAATATTTATGTTTTTCTCACATTTGTGACCTTTTACCCAAGGTTTGTTACACTTATAACAAGTATTTGTTTCATACTTTTTAGGTACTACAGGTGCAGTAGGTTTTTTCTGCTTCTCCTGAAGTGTTTTTGAATTCTGAGTTTTTACAGGTTCAACATTTTGCTTATAAGTGGAATACCTTGATTCATACTTATGGTTCAATAATATTTCATTGCAAATATTAATAAAGTCAGAATATTCAGTAACATTTAATGTTCTAGCTACAACAATGTCTCTGACAGATATAGGTAATTTGTATATTATCTTATCTTTCCATAAGTTAAAATCCATATGAGGCTCAATGGCTTTTAATATTTTGTTTAAAGTCATTAAAAATACCATAGGTTTGTCACCATTCAACGGATTATACCTAGTCTTCTCATACAGTCTCTGCTGAGTAAGTCTGAATTTAGAACCTCCAAATTGTTTTTCAATAAGTTGTTTCCATTCAGCCCAAGAGTAGTCTCTACCCTCACTTAAGACAGCTTCAAACCATAATAAAGCAACATCCTTAAATAAAGAAATTAATTTTGATGTTATCTCTTCATCTGGTAACTTATATGAGAATTTCAAGTTGTCAATTCTTTGAATAAAATGTTGCCAATCAGAGCTGGCTTCCCCATCATAAGTTGGGTACTGATCTATCTTAGGCCAGTTCTTCTGATTGGATTTTATCTCACTAATCTTAGGTAAATTCAACAACTCATTTACTTTTGATAAATGGTCTTGTATTTCTTCCTGCACGGATTTGTGACTTACATTTTCAGATTTGACACTACCACCAGATGGTTTCAATTGTGGTGGTATAGGGAAGGAATGAGATTCACTTTTGCCAATGAAAGGATTATTATTATATTGATTATACTTATGATTATCCTGGTTCATTAGTAGATTGGCAGTTTCAATCTCAACTTTAGTTAATCTTTGTAGCAGCTCAGAGACACTTTGATTTGTCTGTGCAAAAGATAACTTTGTTCTTGATTCAGTTTTTAATAAGTGTGTTTCATATAATTTTTCTAACTCACAAAATTTGTTTGAAAGGTCATTATATTTATTACTCAATGAATCATATTTAAGAGTTAGAGACAAATGTTCTTTCTCTAATTCTTTATTACGTGTTGCTAATTGAGAAATGTTCAATGTTAAGGATGAAATTGTATCACTAGTGAGTTTAACTGTCTGTTCCTCACAATCAGTCATTCTATTCCACAATGCTGAAACAATTCTATGGACAGTTGGATTATTGTTAAAATATTCCATGTCCTCCTTTTCAATTCTCTCACTCTCCTGTGAACTTCTCATCTCACTAGTAGGTGGTTGCAACTGAGGATTAACTGTATTATCATTGTATATAGTACTGTTATTATGGACAAAAGACAAGTCAGGTGTATCTACTCTAAAACCTAAATTTCTTAAATCCTCCTCTATTTTTTGTACAGATTTAACATCAATAGAATTACCTATATTGTAATTATCAGTATTATGTCTAATCTGAGAGGGTAAGTTACTTACCAAGGGATGGTTGCCAGTCCTGATTTTTGGCGCTTTTTTCCCTTGTAAGGGTGAGCTGAGGAAGTCAGATGAGGGGGTGGATCCCTGTTGCAACTGTGGCTTGTCCACTGTTGGTGAAACCAGTCCCATTTCCATTTGTCTACCAGGATTTTCTCCTGGGAGTGAGTGGACCCTCCTTGGGTAGGGGGTTGCTGATTTGATTGACTGGGCTGGCCTCCCTTTAATTCTGCCATTGCCTGATTCATCTGCTGAAATCCTACCTTGCAATTGTTTTGCAACTGCTCTACTTCTTTGAACATGAGAGATTTTGATTCCTCTAGCTTCAGAACCTGTTTGGCCAGATGGGACAGTTGATCCTGAAGAGGAGGAGACGTCTTTTTGATAGTTATCTTTTTTAAGAGGGCGTCCTTTTCCTCTACACTCATGCTTTCTGGTTGGGGGTACTGTTGTCCCTCCATGGTGATGTCCTGGAAAGTTTTTATTAGCTTTAGACCTGGTATTATAAGCAGGCTGTTCACTTACACTATCCTGAGGAGCACTCATATTGTTTAGAATAACAATATTTTACGTCTACAAAAGGAAAAAACTCTGTGGAATTAGTAGACAAATAATATTAGCAATTATATTACTAATAAAAAAGCAATGGAGCTTACCCTGAATTTATATCTTTATTTATTTAAATAAAATATAAGAAAAATTCGAAAAAATCTGTTAAAAATATAATAATAAGTTTAACTAGACCTCTATAAGGGTGAATAATTAGCTTACCAAGCTTTAGCCAAATACCAATTTTATTGGGTGTTATATTGGTGTCCAAATACCAAGTGAAATTGGGTTTATATTGGGTACAGTTACTACTGTAAATATCTAATTTTTATGATATAAAATTAGTACAATTATTATAAGGATTCTTTTCCGCAATCAATGAGTTATGATGACCCACTAATATGCAGCAGACCCAAATATTTGGTTAATTTTGAGTTGTACTAAGGTAAAAATCACGTCCCAAGGCTTATACTAAATAATAAGTAAAATATAAGGAAAGACCCCCAATTGTCAGTACAGTCTAGTATATAAGTATGATATAATAGTGTTATTTTATGGTCCTACTATTTATTAATAAATGATTTAGTGATTAAACCTCAGGGGAAGACTAATAAAATAGTTATACTCAAATTAAACTCACAATACTTGGATTTAAATGCGTGCTAGTGGTGGAAAATAGAAGAATAAAATATAGTTATAGCTTTTATAAAGATAATATCAATTTATAAGGGCTTTATAATATATTTCTAGATGTTAATAATTGTAGTGTAGTGTTTATTTGAAGTGTAGTAATTGAATGATGATCATAAACCGTCAAAATCCCTCCTTACTTATACCCAAATCCACTGGAGTGCACAGACCTTCAATCCAGATGATGTCACTGCTATCCCCGGCAATTACAGCACTGTGAGGGCCCATCACCTCCCCATGGCGTCCACTTCAAGCAGTTTCAACACCCAGACCTCCAGTAAGGACCCTCCATCACTATTAATAATAACACAGAGTCATACCATAAATAGAAAACCCAGATAAAAGCGGATACCATAAAGAAACAGGTAAAATAAAAGATCAAAAAGAGATTTAATGAAACTAAAAGCATATAAAGGAAACAAATAAAATGTCCAAGCCCCCAATAACACCCCCAAGCATCCACATTAACCCAAAAACATATTTCCAACCCATAAATCCGTGAATAACCATCCAAGGAAGTAATTTTAGTTGTCCAAACTGGGTGTATGCGCCTGATATAGGTGTCTATGCTTCTGTAGGCGTTGTGAGTCCACTGATTTCGTCCATATGACCTAAAATAAGCAGAAAAACAAAGGTTATAGGCTATTAAGGGGCTAAAACCCACTTATATACCTAAATATACATAATATACTGCATATTTCACTGAATATGAGATTTATGTATACATATAAGCTTATGTATGTCAATAATTACTTCATATCACTTAAGATAAGTATATTATGACTCCATTAACACCTTAATAAGTATTATTAGGCCATGGATAAGCTATTTAAACTATTATAAATTATATAATAGAATAATAATTATATATATATATAATAAAATAATATATATTATTATTTTAACCTTATTTTTAAGATATAAGCTTAATCTAGTTAAGGTTATCTTATTTTAAGCATAAGAAATACTCAGTCCTAAGGATATTTAGGCTGACAAATTCTCAGATTTTCTGATGATTGCTACTCATATGGGTATTTATAAGTATATTATGATGCCTTTTGGCCCTAAAAATGACCCTTCAGTTTTCAAAAAGTCATGGATAACACATTCCATCAAGAGATAATTGAAGGATGGCTGATGGTTTATATTGATGATATCATTATATTCTCAAAAACATTTGAGGACCATCTTAACCACCTATGTAAAGTGTTCCAGAAAATGGATGAAATAAATATGACACTTGCTTTGAAGAAATGTAAATTTGGTTTCCATTCTTTAAAAGTTCTTGGTCATGTTGTTTCAGGCTTACAGATATGTGTTGACCAAAACAAAATCGCAGCCATACAACAGGTGAAGGCTCCTACTACAGTTATAGAGCTCCAGAGTTTTTTGGGAATGTGTGGATACTATAGACAGTATATTAAAAATTACCAAGTCATAGCTTTACCCCTTACCCAATTAACTAGAAAGGATGTTGCTTTTGTCTGGAATAGTGAAAGACAAAGAGCTTTTGACACTATGAAACACTGTTTGATGTCAGCACCAATTCTTGCTTTACCTGACTTTAATCAACCATTTGTTTTGTTCACTGATTCCAGTTTCATTGGTCTTGGTGCTGCCCTCCATCAAAAACAAGTGATAAATGATAAAGTTTCAGAAGTATTAATTTGTTATATTTCAAGAACCTTGAGAAATAGTGAATTGAAATATGGTGCTACTCAATTGGAATGTTTAGCTGTAGTGTGGGCTCTAGAAAAGCTACATTATTACCTAGATGACCAGAAATTTGAAATTGTCACTGACTTCAGTGCAGTTAAATCCCTTTTAAACTTGAAAACACCAAACAGACATATGTTCAGATGGCAGTTGGCTGTTCAAGAATACAGAGGGAGAATGACAATTATTCATAGGGCTGGTATTGTTCACTCAAATGTGGATATTTTATCAAGGTTACCTTTACCAAATGATGACTCTAATCCTGCTTATGATCCTGAGGATGAAATTATTCATATACATGGGATATATGTGGTTGATATGGAGGAAGAGCTATTACAGCTTATTCTGGATGCATATGATAAGGACACTGACTTGAAAAAGTTATGCACCATATTAAATGATCCAAAGAATGCTTCAATACAAGCATTAATTAAAACCCTTCCACCAAAGTACCAGAAGGCTTTGGAAAAAGGTAAATTTTCAATTGATGAAGGATATATATATTATAGGAGGAAGTTGAGTAATGTTATTTTTATTCCTCCTTCTATGAGAGAAATCATCTTGTAAATTTGCCATGATGACATATTAGCTGGACATTTTGATCTTGAAAAAACAATGATCAGAATTAAGAACACTGCTTCGTGGGTTAATATGTCTGAAGACACAAAATTATATGTTGAGTCATGTGATTCTTGCCAAAAATGAAAAAGATTAACTGGTAAAAGAGCAGGATTAATGCAACATATTGAACCTCCTGATGCACCATGGCAGATAATAAACATGGATTTTGTAACAGGATTACCTATTTCTGGAAAAGACAGTTATAACTCTTGTTGGGTTATTGTGGACAGATTCACAAAAATGGGTAAATTTATCCCTACCAACAAGGATGTTTCCACTAAAGAATTAGCTTTCTTATGGTGGTCTCATATGTTTAATACTGCTGGTTTTCCTAAAGCCATAATCTCTGACAGAGACCCTGAATTTACTTCTGAATTTTGGATGTCTCTGATGGATGTTTGTGGTTGTGATCTGAAACTATCTACTGCCCATCACCATCAGACTGATGGACTAGCTGAAAGAATGATTCAGACACTAGAGGACATGATAAGAAGGTACTGTGCCTTTGGCTTTGAGTATAAAGACAATGACAGATTCACTCATGATTGGGTTACCTTACTTCCTGGGTTGGAATTTGCTTATAATAGCACTGTTCATTCTGTTACTCAAAGAAATCCTTTTGAGCTCTGGCTTGTGTATGTTCCAAATACTCCTGCCCAAATTCTCAATAATAAAATACCTAAATTGGATTTACATCCTGGTGTAAAATCTTTTCTTCAAATGCAACAACTTTGCAGAAATCATTCTCAAAAATGCATTGAAAAATCATTTGAATATGAGAAGAAGAGATGGGACAAATCCCATAAAGAATACACTTTTAAAAAGGGTGATGAAGTGTTGATCTCTACAGTCCACTTCAATTTACAAGGTAATAACAAATTGAAAGACTCATTTGTTGGTCCATTTGTTGTAAGAAGAATGGTTGGTGATAATGCAGTTGAAAATATTTTGTATTCTCCATATGACAAAAAACATCCTGTTTTTCCAATATCTCTTTTAAAACCTTATACAATCAATAGTGATTTGTTTCCCAAAAGGAGGGGAAGACCAAAAAAAGACCCCTAATGAAATTACTGAGGCAGCAGAAATTGATAAGATTCTAAATGACAGAGTAGTTACTGCTGAAAAAGGTAAAGAATACTTATTGAGATTCAAGAATAAATCATCTGAATATGATTCTTGGATACCTGGGAAGGAAATATCTAATCTTTCTACTCTGCTAAAGAAATATAAAAAGAAAAAATCATAGCATCTTTTTTATTGTTTTTTAGAGTGAGGGAGTGTCAGCCAAGCTACTAGACTTATCCAGTAAAATAATTAATTATCTTACTGAGATGAAGCCACACCTTTTAATCCTTATTAATAATTAATTATTTACAAACTACTTATGTATTACTTACAACTAACTAGCTAAGTACAATAAGTAATGTAAATAATTAATAAAAATAAATAACTGTCACAGACATTTTTTTTTCCCTAACACGGTGCTCAATAATACAGATGAGAGGGAATAAAAATAGTATTAAAAATATATAAAAATATAAAAAGAAAAAAAACTTTTCAAATTACTTTATTTAAATTTTGTTGAATCAACATTTTAAATCAAAATGTTTTTGTACTAAGTGTGACGGACCAAGGGATTTAAATTTTTATTTCAAATAAAATAATATCTTTTATTAACGCACTATTTAGTATATTCTTTATTATTTCATATACTGTCAAGGGGTCCTTTTGGTCTAGAAGCTTTATTCGAGGTTAATACGAGGATTTTAAGGGTTTAAATGGACTCTTAACACAAAGTACGTATTTATTTATCAATTTGATTGTATTACTCAAATAATAAGAGGTGCTTTTAAATATTAATATATTTTATAGATTAGAAATACGTAGTTGTAAATACTAATGTTAAAAGGTATAGCAATAATAATTGATTTGTTTTAAAAATGTAATAAGTAAGTAAGTAAGGAATGAACTTGAAAGGTACAAATGTGAGGGTCTTTTATAGGCAAACATGAGGTAATAAACGATACGAAAATTGCAACATCTATTACAAGAGTGTGAGAAAGAAAATGACTAATAGGGGTTTATATATAATATAAAAGAAAAGATAGATTAATTGGTACGTCAACAAGGCATTATGTTTATTAGTAATAAAGCATGAGTTCCCTTGTAATGTCACAATTAATACAACATCATTTTTGTTAATTATATTGACTTCACAGAAATGCAGATCTCTCAGTTAGGTAATATAATAATTTTAAGGTTTTTAAATTATAATTTTATTAATAAATCTTTATTCCCATTTAACTGCATTATTGAGCATGGTGTTTAGGAAGTAAAAATATATGGGACATTTACTTACATTAATTATTTATACTACTTAATATTCTTAACTAGTTAGTTGTAAGTAATACATAAGTAAGTAATTAATTATTAGTAAGAAAAAAGGGGCGTGGCTTCAACTCAGTAAAATAATTAATTATTTTACCGGTATGGTAAGGTAAACTCTTACAGTCGCCTTGCTGTAAGCAGAATCCGGAGGAGATATGTGGATTTAGCTTAAAACCCCGTCCTTCCAATAAAAATAACAAAATGGGTATTCTAAATCACTAAGCTAACCAGTCTACTTGGATCTGATTGATAAAAATAATGAAACTCTAAAATATTTAATGCTTATTGAGATTTATGTAAAAGTGGCTGTTGAGGAAGAAATACTGATAACAACAATTATGGTGTACCAGTGAAAGATCTGAAAAGATTGACTTTTATGTTTTTATAATAATTTGAATTTTTATGAGAGAGCAATAATCAAGTCCCAGTGATGAAGACCTTTCTAAAGATACCCTGTATGAAGTGTGATTTAAATTGTTGAGTAGTATTTCTAAAATGTTATATATAAAATATAATGTTATAAGGGTATTACAATTTTATTTAATTTGTTGAGTAATAAAAAATGAGACCGTGGTGGTTAAAGATTAAGCTGTATGTTGTCTGATGATTCTCAGATGATGATATGACGATGCCCAATTTCGAGTCTGAGAGACTCTTAAGTATACCTAGTCACATGCCTAAGTTTTCCCCTCCAGAGCTCACCCAGAGTCAATCCGGAGGCCGTACGGAGCTCGTACGGAGTCCGTCCGGAGTCAAAGCTGAGTCCGTACGGAGTCCAAACGGAGTCCGTCCGGACCTCCGGACTCAATTAGAACCTTTAAAACTATAATAAAAAATCTAGAAAAATTACACATGATAGAGCCACTTCCTCTTTACATTCCCGACTAATTTAGGTAGCCTGCGCAGCTCTAATCACCCCGTGAAAATTTATCGAAGTTAAGTATTTTCTAAAAAACAAAAATATTTCTATAAAACTTTAAAATTCATTTAAAAATATAAGAAAAATAGTAAAAATTCTGGGAAAATTTCCCAAGGTTCTTGAGTGACTCGACTTAATACTTATAAACTCTTCAGACTGTAAAAATAAGTTTTCTCTGTAAAATAAATTGTTTTCGCGTAGGCATTTGATCTTGACCAATTTCTTCATATTTAAAACTCAAATAAATTAAATAAAACCCTTTTATAAAAAATAATAACGCCAATCTTGCACACCGTAATAACTCCATTTACGTATTTAGGTGCCATACTAAACTTTAGGCTACCACATCCTCCCTCCAATTGAGAATGTCCCCATTCTTAAAGCTTTGCATAAGTGATTGAGCAATTCCAAAAGAATTATCTATTCTAATAAAATAATTTGATAAATTTGTTTTAGCTGGTCTTCTTTTAATTCTTTATAATAAAAACGTGTCTCTTCTTCTCTGGCTTGATATAACATAAAATAAAATAATATAAATCTTGTGATGATTCCACTACTGAGAGTAAGGTTTGAATCCCTTCAGACTCCCATATACCAGTCTTCCTTCTTGTCACAGCATTGAGAGAGTGGATCTTCCTATGAGCCAAATACTCCTGATTCCAACCTCATAGGGCCCCCCACTGAGCCGAATTCTATGATTCCAATCTTGCCATAAGGTCCTCCAAGCTTCACACCAAAAAAAAATGGCCTAACTATGAGGCACTAAAAAAATCATTCCCTAAAATCCAACTACCATCCTAACTTCTGATTCCTTCATCACAATTTTCAAACTTTGCTATGCAGCAAACCCATAAAATACTTTTGCCAGGCTTCCAATAATAATATTAACTTTAGACCATGCTAAAGCGCCACAAATTTCACCTAATTACCCATTATGCTTTCCTTAGCATCATCACCACCTAAAATTTTAACCTCCTAAAGCTTATCAGCACCCGATTCCAGAAATGATTGAATAACCAGTTTAGAGTTTTAGTGGACAGTGATAAATTAAAAGATTGAATTGAGTTATCCAAACAAGATGACATTCCAGTTTAAAGTCTTGGTGGACCAAACATATAATTGATTGCCAGTTTATGGTCATGGTGGACCAAATATTGTTTAAGTGCATGAATATCTTGAAATATTCCTAAGTAAGGCCTAGGCTTGACCAAAGATTGAATAAATTTGATAATCCAGTTTAATGTCATAGTGGACCAATGAATGTTGAATTATCCTGCAGATATTAATTTTCCAGTTTAAAGTCATAGTGGACTAAACAATGAATGATCTACCAGTTTAAAGTCATGGTGGACCAAACATTTGATCGATAAGAAATCCAGTTTAAGGTCATGGTCGACCCAACAGCTTGATAATAGTCCAGTTTAAGGTCTTGGTGGACCTAACATATGATAACACTCCAGTTTAAGGTCTTGGTGGACCTAACATTTGATTGATAAAATTAAAAATAAAAATATCCATCTCCCAAAAATATCCATAAAATCTTGAACATCCTTGAAATTCTTTTTAAAGTCTTGAAGGACTAACAGCTCCAATATAAAATTTTTAATGACAGTCTTGAAAACTAGCCAGTTTAAAGTCTTGGAGGACTAACAGCTCCAAAATTTGTATAAAAACCTTAAGGAAAGTCTTGAACAGTAGCCAGTTTAAAGTCTTGGAGGACTAAACAAATGTCTTGAAGTAAAATCCCATAGGTATTGAGTTCCCCTAGACGCTGTTTCCTGTATAAACTAAATGAATAAACTAAAAAAAAAATGGTGACTGAAAAATAAACTATGAAATATAATAATAATTTTGATTTAATTAATCAATTTTTTTATTTTATTATTTAATTTTAATTTTATTTTTATTTTTTTATTATTTATTTTATTTTTATTTTATTTTATTTTTTTAATTTTTTATTTTTTATTTATTTTTTTATTTTTATTTTATTTTATTTATTTTATTTTTATTTATTTTTAATTTTAATTGGTTTTTAATTTAAAATAAAAGATTTTAGAAAAGATAGTTTTGAAATAAAAGTTAAAATTTAATTTTTAAAGAATAATAAACAAACGTGAAAAGAAAGATAAAAAAAGTAATAAAAAAGAATTATCAAAATTAAAATTTTAAAAGATTCCCCCCGGCCATTTGATGAGCCGTACCCTCGACATCATACCCACATCCAAGTGCAACTTGATGTGGTTACACAATTTTGAGAAATTGAAAAGAAAAGAAAATAAATGAAAGTTTTTAGAAGATAATTTTTATAATGATGATCACTGGGTGGGCTCCCTCCAATCTATAAAATTGATTAGAGACCACCAGTGAGCATCACCTTTACAATAATTCATAATATATATTAAAGAAAAGAAATCACAATCTAACATAAAAAAATCAAAAACAAAATAAAATAAAAAGAATCTTGAATCTGGAGTTGAGAACGGTGTCTCTTGATTCATTCCAGTTTATAGTCTTAGTGGACTTCCTATAATTAAAATACAAAGCCAGGATTCAACTAGAAACAGGGAAAATTTTGGAAACAAACATTATGGGGTAATTGTGTATAGAGCAGCCAGCCCATCAATTACCCCCACACTTGCCAATATTAAATTAAGAAGGTTCCCCTGTGAACACTTCTTCCAATAAATTTTTAAAATTTTCCAACACTATCTTCACCCATATTTTAAGTATTTAAATTTTGAAAATTTCAAAGAAGGTTTTCTTGAATTTCGTTAAGTTTCATCACAGTTCCGTTGCCCATATGCAGTGTAACGACAGTAAAGTATTTTGATAAAAAGAAGATAGTTTATCCTCGTTGCGGAGGTCGATAAGGTTTTTATTATAAAAAACATCATAGTTTATCCTCATTGTGGAGGAAGCCATAAAATTTCGTTGATATGATAGTTTATCCTCATTGCGGAGGGATCCATGAAATTTCATAAATGTCATAGTTTATCCTCTTTGCGGAGGAAGACTTTGGCACTCCTGGTGCCTCTAGGATAGAACCGTTTCACTTGATCGGCCGCTACCCTCTTCTTTAATACTATTCCATCCAACTCTTCTAGCACATATGAACCTCCATAAACTTGCTCCTTAACTTTATACGGTCCATTCCACCTATCTGCAAACAACTTTCCCCACTGAGTTTCCAAACTCCTATTATACACCAAGATCATATCTCCTGGGTTCAAAGGTTTCCTTAATCGATGTGCCAACCGCTCATCCCAATATCTAACTGATTGATTTCGGATCTTCATCATCCGCAAATATGCCTTTTCTAAATATTCTTCTTTCTTTTCTAGCTGCATCATTCTTGCACACAATAATTCTTCAGTTGTTTTGACCGTGTCCCAGTCAACTCCAAGATATGATTCAGCTTCTAAATCAACTGGTAAAACTGCTTTCTGTCCAAAAACAAGTTCATAAGGTGAAAATACGGTCGTCCTTTTGGCAGTGATTTGATCAGCAAATAAAACTAAAGGTAAATAGTGCCTCCACTTTTTGGCACTTGTCCCACACATTTTAACTAAAGCATCCTTAATAACTTGATGCCCTCTTTCAACCATGCCTTCAGCTTCAGGATAATATGGGGTTGCTACCCTAACCTTTGATCCAACTTTCAATACAGCCTCTTTAAACTCTGTCCCAAATTCAGGACCTCCATCTACCGTCACCAACTTCATCACCCCATACCTATATACCCAATTATTCAACAAAAATTCTGCCACATTTTTGGTAGTTAAATTAATAAGAGGCGCTGCCTCTACCCAACCAGATAAATCATCTCTGGCCACAATTAAATATTTATACCATCCCTCTTTTATATGAACGGCATCAAAACTAACTCTCCCAAAGAGCATATATTCACCGGTCGGGCGTCCAGGTTCTTTTGGCCTTAAATAACTTTGTCTTTGACATTCTTCGCATGACTGAACCCACTGTTTAACAGCCTTCTTCATGCCAGGCCACCAAAATTGATCAGAAATTCTTCTAAACGTTTCTCCAACACCTCTATGCCCAAGATCTTCATGCAGTGATTTCAAAACTAATTCTTGCCCCTTCTGTTGAGTTATAACTACTGTAGGATTTGGATACCTTCTCCTCATTAAACGTCGACCAGATAGTTAAAGCGTAGATGACTTCCTCTTGATAGCCACCCATTCATTGTCTTCACAATCTTCTGGCCTCTCTAAAGTCAACAAATATTTGACTAACAAAAAATAAAATCCAGTCTGACCCCATACTTCATCTTGAAAATCGATTAATATAACATCAATAGGGACTTCTCTATCACCAATATCACCTGCACATGAATGAGCCGATAATTGTTGACCCCTAAATAAATCTTTAATCGAGCTATGTCGACATTTTTCATCTGAACCTTTGGATCCTTTGTAAACCTTATTTGAAAATACCTCTTTCTCTTTATCCACCTTTTTATTTAAATTCTCTAATTCTCCAGCATATACACCATTCCTTAACTTACTACTATCCCACACTACCAATCCATATTCCTCTACATACACCACATCTTCTTTTACCTCCTTTCTACCAAATTTATCTACACCTTTTCCTACACCTTTATTAACATAAAAACTATTTTCCAGTTTAACCTCTTGGTGGAGGTCATCATCACCATAATCTAAACACAATAATCCTGCCAGTTTAACCTCATGGGGGAGTTATGGAAAGTCTTCAGCTCCTTTAGTGCTGGCTTTGATAATAGGTATATCTTCATCGAACTCTTCTGAGTCTGAATCTTCTTCAGTGGGTGGTCTCCTTGATAAACCATCTGGCATAGTAAAAGTTTTGCCAGGCTTATGAACTAAATCAAATGAAAAATGTTGAATAAAAGCTACCCATATCGTCATGGGTGCGTTTGGTAAACTTGGGGAATTAATCATCTGGATTACGATTTCGCATCCACTTGCAACTCAAAATGTTGCCCCCACAAAATATGCTGAAGTTTCTTCAGTATTTTCGCCACACCACATAATTCCAATTTTGGTTGAGAATGTCTTGATTCGACCTCAGTAAATACTACAGATTCATACCTAACCAGCCTGATGTAACCAGCTTTATCCATCTGAGACAAAACCGCCCCAGCTGCAACCTGACTTGAATCAACTGCTAAATAAATTCTGCCAGCTTATTTTCCATAATCCAACTTGTGCAGGACTAAATCCTTCCCTACAACCTCCTTCAACTTCACAAACACCTTCTCACACTCTTCATCCCACTCCCAGTCTGCATCCTTTCTCGTTAACCGTCTCAATGGAGCTTCCAATGAAGAAAAGTCCTTAATAAACATTCTAACATATACGCAAACACCTAAAAACCCTCTAACATTGGTCGTATTCTTGGGTCTTGGCCAGGACTGAATTTTGTTAACTTTCTTCTTGGACATAATCCTACCCTCCCTACATACCACATGGCCTAATATTTCTAAGGCTGGCACACAACATGAAAATTTTGGACCTGAAATAGTTAATCCAGCCTCTTCAATTCGGAACAAGATTCTTTCTAATGTAATTTCAAACTCCCAAATGAATTTGCGTATCCCGGGATTCTCTTCCAACACCTGGTTATCATAGTCGGTTATTGGTCCCTTAATTCCTCCATCATCTATAAAGATTCCAGCATATTGTGGAATTTTGTCTTGAAGGATCTAAGCCATCTGAGCCTGATAAACTGCAACCGAATTTGTTGCTCCTTGAGGTAATCTTGTAAACTGTAAATGTCCTAGTGGTGTATCGAATGTAGTGAGAGGCCTTGAGTCTGGATGTAACTCTCTCTCATCATATCCACCCATAATATCTCCCAAACCATAACACACTCTCCCTGAAAACGCTTCAACAAACTCCTCAGCACTAGGCGGTATCCCAGCATCCTTTATTGTAACCCTATTTAATTCCCTAAGATCATGAACAACTCTAAGATTGCCATTCGGTTTCTTGATACAAAATACCGGACTAGAATAACTTGATGTTGATTGCTCATACAGTCCAGTGCATATCCGTTCTCTGACAACTTCAATATATGCTTCTTTTAATGCAGCTGGAATAGGAATCGGTTTCTGCTGCCACGGTTCATGACATACCACAGGAATCTTGTAAGGCTCCCCATAGGAATGCTTCAACACACCCCTCTCCTCTTCTACAAAAGAAATGGCCTTCTCTCGCTTGACCATCACATCCAACAACAACTTCTTCTCTTCTCCAGAAAACCAACCATCAGGTCCAAAATTAACAACACCAGGTCTCTCAAAAGGTATTCTTGACGTCTCAGAAAATTTAGGTGGATTCTTTACCAAGGGACTTTCATAAGGATCTCTTGATAACCTTGGTCTTCTCAAGGGTAAATTTAATTCGGCAGGTAGCGGTTCATTAATAGGTCTAACTTTATTTGCTACTTTCTTATATTTGGCTGCGTCCACATCTAAATAAACTTGAGGTAAAACATTTACTTTTGATTCTCCATTAAAAATTTCCTCAAATGAATCTTCTTCATTGTCAGAATCGGAATAAGAAAAATTGGAAAAATATTTTATTTCATTTTTAAATTTTACCCTTTTCTCCTTTCCCTTGTCTAATTTATAAACAGATTTTCCAACACCTTTGCTTCCCTTATCCAACAGTAAATTGCCCGTAAAGAAAGTTTGCAGTTTAACCTCTTGCTGAAGGACCGGAATTGAATTTTCACAAAAATTATTTTTTTGTGTTTTAATTATACTGAGATTTTTTATTGGATTTTGATAAGATTTTTTAAGTTTACCCTCTTGCTGGAGGTCCAAAATAGAAGGAGATACTTGCAGTTTAATCTCTTGCTGGAGGCCTGGAATAACATTTTCACAAAAATTATTTTTTTGTGTTTTAATTATTCTGAGATTTTTTATTGGATTTTGATAAGATGATCGCAGTTTACCCACTTGCTGGAGGTCATAAAACATACCCTTCCAATTTTTATCCAACCCAATTTAGCCCATTTTGCCTTTTTCACCATTTTTAAATTTAATAGAAAAACAGGGTAAATCCAATAAACATATAGAAAAGTCCAAAACGTATTTGCACTCCAAAGTAATATTAACAGAAAATAATTGAGAATCCACTTGAATTATCTCCAAGTGAGCTGACCTATTGCAATCCGGGATCTCATCCTGAGGAGAGATTACAACATTAGAGTGATCAGCCCCAGCTACCCCAAAAAATGAGGGCATCCATCCCTTTCCAACAAACATAATTCACCAGAAGCCGTCCGTTTTATATGCCGCTTCTTGGTGCAAACACAACACTGGCACAGAGTAGTAATCCCTGGCCGTGTTTCCCAACCTTCATCTCCAGGAGGCGCTAACCGCATATGTAACCTCCGCATATCTTCACCAGTGATTTATAAACTAATCCCCATTCCAGCTTGATACCCTATCCTGGCCTCAAAATCCATCAAAAAAGGACCACCAAGAACAGTTTTGACTGCTCCTCTGGCCACATAAAAGTGAACCTTACCAACAGATCCACCAATTCCTAACCTAACATGCTCAGCTGTGCCCATCAGCTCTGTTGCATGCCCTCCAATGCCTCTGAGGTTTCCCCCAGTTCCACTTTTAATTGGCAAGCCTATACTCGTCGCTTGCTCCAATGAAATTAAATTAATTTGAGACCCTGAATCGACCAAGGCCTTTACTTCTTTACAGTTAAGAGTTACCACCAGGTAACCCAGGGGAGCGGAAAAATGTGTATCTACATCTTCCCCAAACTTTTCAGCATTTTCACAAATATATTCCACCTCTCCAGTGGAAACTCGACGCCTCGTCAAATGCTTCTTTTGCTTTTCAGCAAGCGCCAGACTAATCGTAAATAACTCCCCCAAAGATAAGGGAATCTGCAGTTGATTCACCCTATTCAAAACTGCGTCCATCGCATTAGCTTGACCAGAAACTACTGGCCGCTCATACTGGACCTTTGATTTAACAACCTTGGCCCTGGGTACCTCTTGAGGTCCAACCGAGCCATCTTCACTTTCTATAACCCTAACTCCGTCACCAGCTTCTTGCACTAATCCTGATCCATCTCTGGTCCTTCTTACTCCCTCCATTGGGATGGGACTGCTAAAACTTGGTCTGGGTAGAGACGCCAAAGGTACGTCCTCCTCAGAATCCGAATCATCCTCTGGCATAGGCTCACCATTTAAATCAAACTTGCCATAACTAGGGGGCCCCATATCAGCAATCCCCTTCTGTATTTTATATAATTCGTCCTTAGAGTAAGGGTTCAATTTGTTGGCGGCAGTTTGAGCACTAGAATTCTTGTCCTTAGAGTAAGGGTTCACTTTGTTATTGGCCTTGCCAGGATTGGCCCTCAATTGGCTCTGAATGCTACTCTTTTCCTTAGTAGCAGCTGCTCTTCTAGCAGCATTAACATCGTATTCGCCAGCCATACAGCTACTCTCCACCTGGGCAACCGTCGCCAGCTCTAAACCACCAAAAGAAGTAGAAAATGTGGCTTTACTGACCTCTTTCTCTTTACCTTTGTCAGCTTTTCCACCATTACCATTACCATTTTTGCCACCCTTGGCATTAACATCTTCATCCATCACCTCTTCAAATCTGGCTCTCCTTTCAGCCGTTAAACTTCTTCTGACCAAATCAGAAGGACTCAATTGGCTCTGAATGCTACTCTTTGCCTTAGTAGCAGCTGCTCTTCTAGCAGCATTAACATCGTATTCGCTAGCCATACAGCTACCCTCCACCTGGGCAACCGTTGTGGTAGCCTAAAGTTTAGTATGGCACCTAAGTACGTAATGGAGTTATTACGGCATGCAAGATTGGCGTTATTATTTTATAAAAGGGTTTTATTTAATTTATTTGAGTTTTAAATATTAAGAAATTAGTCAAGAGCAAATGCCTACACGAAATCAATTTATTTTACGGAGAAAACTTATTTTTACGGTCTGAAAAGTCTATAAGTATCAAGTAGAGTCACTCAAGAACCTTGGGAAATTTTTCCAGAATTTTTACTATTTTTCTTATATTTTTAAATGAATTTTAAAGATTTATAGAAATATTTACGTATTCAGAAATTACTTAACTTTGATGAATTTTCACGGGGTAATTAGAGCTGCGCAGACTACGAAAATTAGTTTGGAAAGAAAAGGACAAGTGGCTCTATCATGTGTAACTTTTCTAGATTTTTTATTATAGTTTTAAAGGTTCTTATTGAGTCCGGAAGTCCGGACAGACTCCGTTTGGATTCCGTACGGACTCCGCTTCGACTCCGTACGGGCTCCGCATTGACTCTGGGAGAGCTCTGGAGGGGAAAACTTAGGCACGTGACTAGGAATACTTAAGAGCCTCTCAAACTTGAAATTGAGGGGGGGGGATACATCATACAGCTTAATCATTAACCACCACAGTTTCATTTTTTTATTTACTCAACAAATTAAATAAATTGTAATACCCTTATAACTTTATATTTTATATATAACATTTTACAAATACTACTCAACAATTTAAATCACACTTCATACAGGGTATCTTTAGAAAGGTCTTCATCACTGGGACTTGATTATTTCTGTCTCATAAAAATTTAAATTATTATAAAAACATAAAAGTCAATCTCTTCAGATCTATCACTGGTACACCTTAATTGTTGTTATAAGTATTTCTTTCTCAACAGTCACTTTTATTTAAATCTCAATAAGCGTTAAATATTTTAGAGTTTCATTATTTTTATCAATCAGATCCAAGTAGACTGGTTAGCTTAGTGATTTAGAATTCCCATTTTGTTATTTTTTATTGGAAGGACGGGGTTTTCAGCTAAATCCACATATCTCCTCCGGATTCTGCTTACAGCAAGGCAACTATAAGAGTTTACCTTACCATAGTTGGCGCCCAACATGGGGTTCAAATTCTCTAGCTTTCTTTAAAGACTTACTTGGATCAAGAACGTTCTTAGCATGCAAGAGGCTTATTTTCTGGAACTCTAATTAAATTTTTGTTATTGGCCTGCAAGAGGCTTCTTATTTTATCGATTGTTAACGCTTTTCCTTACTTATTGGGATGTCTTCTTCTGCTGTTGCTTCTGGATCTTCTAACCCTCTTACTCCCTCAGTTAGGATTGTTTCTTGGGATAGCCCAAAGTTTGATGGGGAGGAGGTTAAATGGTTCATTAGCAGGTATGAAGCTGCTGCTGCTGTTGATGGTGCTTCTCATGTGGATATGGTGAAGCAAGTTAGATTTTTTATTGCTGATAGGGAGGTGGAAAAAGAGGTTATTGCTATGCAGGCATTCAAGGACAAGGATTGGGTTAAGCTTTCTAAAGCTATGGTTGATAGATGGGGTGTTAGGTTTACTATGATGGACCTCAATAAAATTGTTGGAGACTGGCAAGCAAAAGGTGGAGTTTCTTCTATGGCTGACTTCAAAAAGCTCTGTGTTCAGTTTGATGAAGTGGTGGAATATCTCATATTGGTGGATGAGTTAGTGCATGTGAATCAAGCAAAAGATTTGTTTTGGACAGCATGCAGCAGGGATATTCGAATGGATGTCTTGAAGGATCTTTCAAGAAAAGATTTGATGAAGGAACTGCCTAATGGTGAGCAGAAACTGCCGGCTCTGGAGGTTATCAAGGACAACATTCAAGCCCATCTCAAGTTGTTAGCATTGGACAAATATCAAGAGTTCTGCACTCAATATGTTAGCAAGGTTAGCGAAGTTTTGGCCAAAAACAACGATATTATGGTCAAAGCCCAGGAGGGCAAGAAGGCACAAATGGGATTAACTGCTGCTAAAGTTGAGGGCAATGTAGATAATAAGATGGTCGATCACTTGGCCGATTTAACAAAACAATTAAAAATATTTGTTCAAGAAACCCAGAAGGCTAACAAGGCCCCAATCGCTTCTTTGTCGAAGTCAACTTCTTATCAGTCCAGAGGTTATGAACGTCGAAATTATAATGGCAATAATAATGGTAACCGCTTCCCAGGAAATGGGAGAAATGGTGGGAATGGTGGTAGTAGTTATAGAGGTGGCTACGATGAGCCAAAGGTGTGCTCCTATTGTAATAGGAGGGGGCACAGAGCAACAGTTTGTTTTGCTCTTGATAAGGATATGGATGCTGGGCGAGTTTTATTTGATGGTAAAGTTTATAAATTTCCTGATGGTTTGTTCATCAAGCCCAGTGATGGACAGTCTCCTTCTGATTTGGTCAGAAGAAGTTTAACGGCTGAAAGGAGAGCCAGATTTGAAGAGGTGATGGATGAAGATGTTAATGCCAAGGGTGGCAAAAATGGTAATGGTAATGGTGGAAAAGCTGACAAAGGTAAAGAGAAAGAGGTCAGTAAAGCCACATTTTCTACTTCTTTTGGTGGTTTAGAGCTGGCGACGGTTGCCCAGGTGGAGAGTAGCTGTATGGCTGGCGAATACGATGTTAATGCTGCTAGAAGAGCAGCTGCTACTAAGGAAAAGAGTAGCATTCAGAGCCAATTGAGGGCCAATCCTGGCAAGGCCAATAACAAAGTGAACCCTTACTCTAAGGACAAGAATTCTAGTGCTCAAACTGCCGCCAACAAATTGAACCCTTACTCTAAGGACGAATTATATAAAATACAGAAGGGGATTGCTGATATGGGGCCCCCTAGTTATGGCAAGTTTGATTTAAATGGTGAGCCTATGCCAGAGGATGATTCGGATTCTGAGGAGGACGTACCTTTGGCGTCTCTACCCAGACCAAGTTTTAGCAGTCCCATCCCAATGGAGGGAGTAAGAAGGACCAGAGATGGATCAGGATTAGTGCAAGAAGCTGGTGACGGAGTTAGGGTTATAGAAAGTGAAGATGGCTCGGTTGGACCTCAAGAGGTACCCAGGGCCAAGGTTGTTAAATCAAAGGTCCAGTATGAGTGGCCAGTAGTTTCTGGTCAAGCTAATGCAATGGACGCAGTTTTGAATAGGGTGAATCAACTGCAGATTCCCTTATCTTTGGGGGAGTTATTTATGATTAGTCTGGCGCTTGCTGAAAAGCAAAAGAAGCATTTGACGAGGCGTCGAGTTTCCACTGGAGAGGTGGAATATATTTGTGAAAATGCTGAAAAGTTTGGGGAAGATGTAGATACGCATTTTTCCGCTCCCCTGGGTTACCTGGTGGTAACTCTTAACGGTAAAGAAGTAAAGGTCTTTGTCGATTCAGGGTCTCAAATTAATTTAATTTCATTGGAGCAAGCGACAAGTATAGGCTTGCCAATTAAAAGTGGAACTAGGGGAAACCTCAGAAGCATTGGAGGGCATGCAACAGAGCTGATGGGTACAGCTGAGCATGTCAGGTTAGGCATTGGTGGATCTGTTGGTAAGGTTCACTTTTATGTGGCCAGAGGAGCAGTAAAAACTGTTCTTGGCGGTCCTTTTTTGATGGATTTTGAGGCCAGGATAGGGTATCAAGCTGGCATGGGGATTAGTTTGGAGATCACTGGTGAAGATATGCGGAGGTTACATATGCGGTTAGCGCCTCCTGGAGATGAAGGTTGGGAAACACGGCCAGGGATTACTACTCTGTGCCAGTGTTGTGTTTGCACCAAGAAGCGGCATATAAAACGGACGGCTTCTGGTGAATTATGTTTGTTGGAAAGGGATGGATGCCCTCATTTTTTGGGGTAGCAGGGGCTGATCACTCTAATGTTGTAATCTCTCCTCAGGATGAGATCCCGGATTGCAATAGGTCAGCTCACTTGGAGATAATTCAAGTGGATTCTCAATTATTTTCTGTTAATATTACTTTGGAGTGCAAATACGTTTTGGACTTTTCTATATGTTTATTGGATTTACCCGGTTTTTCTATTAAATTTAAAAACGGTGAAAAAGGCAAAATGGGCCAAATTAGGTTGGATAAAAATTGGAAGGGTATGTTTCCGGACCTCCAGAAAGAGGTTAAACTGCAATTATTTCCTTCATTTATGGACCTCCAGCAAGAGGGTAAACTGCGAAAATCTTATCATAACCCAATTAAAAATCTCGGTATAATTAAAACACAAAAAAATAATTTTTGTGAAAATTCAATTCCAGTTCTCCAGCAAGAGGTTAAACTGCCAACTTTCTTTACGGGTGATTTACTGTTGGATAAGGGAAGCAAAGGTGTTGGAAAATCTGTTTATAAATTAGACGAGGGAAAGGAGAAAAGGGTAAAATTTAAAAATGAAATAAAATATTTTTCTAATTTTTCTTATTCCGATTCTGGCGATGAAGAAGATTCATTTGATGAAATTTTTAATGGCGATACAAAAGAAAATGTTTTACCTCAAGTTAATTTAGATGTGGACGCAGCCAAATATAAGAAAGTAGCAAATAAAGTTCAACCTATTAATGAACCGCTACCTGCTGAATTAAATCCACCTTTGAGAAGACCAAGGTTATCAAGAGATCCTTATGAAAGTCCCTTGGTAAAGAATCCGCCTGAATTTTCTGAGACGTCAAGAATCACTTTTGAGAGACTGGGTGTTGTTAATTTTGGACCTGATGGTTGGTTTTCTGGAGAAGAGAAGAAGTTGTTGTTGGATGTGATGGTCAAGCGAGAGAAGGCCGTTGCTTTTGTAGAAGAGGAGATGGGTGTGTTGAAGCATTCCTATGGGGAGCCTTACAAGATTCCTGTGGTATGTCATGAACCGTGGCAGCAGAAACCGATTCCTATTCCAGCTGCATTAAAAGAAGCCTATGTTGAAGTTGACAGAGAACGGATACGCACTGGACTGTATGAGCAATCAACTTCAAGTTATTCTAGTCCGGTATTTTGTATCAAGAAACCAAATGGCAAGCCTAGAGTTGTTCATGATCTTAGGGAATTAAATAGGGTTACAATAAAGGATGCTGGGATACCGCCTAGTGCTGAGGAGTTTGTTGAAGCTTTTTCAGGGAGAGTGTGTTATGGTTTGGGAGATATTATGGGTGGATATGATGGAGAGAGTTACATCCGGACTCAAGGCCTCTCACTACATTCGATACACCACTAGGACATTTACAGTTAACAAGATTACCTCAAGGAGCAACAAATTCGGTTGCAGTTTAACAAGCTCAGATGGCTTGGATCCTTCAAGACGAAATTCCACAATATGCTGGAATCTTTATAGATGATGGAGGAATTAAGGGACCAATAACCGACTATGATAACCAGGTGTTGGAAGAGAATCCCGGGATACGCAAATTCATTTGGGAGTTTGAAATTACATTAGAAAGAATCTTGTTCCGAATTGAAGAGGCTGGATTAACTATTTCAGGTTCAAAATTTTCATGTTGTGTGCCAGCCTTAGAAATATTAGGCCATGTGGTATGTAGGGAGGGTAGGATTATGTCCAAGAAGAAAGTTAACAAAATTCAGTCCTGGCCAAGACCCAAGAATACGACCAATGTTAGAGGGTTTTTAGGCGTTTGCGTATATGTTAGAATGTTTATTAAGGACTTTTCTTCATTGGAAGCTCCATTGAGACGGTTAACGAGAAAGGATGCAGACTGGGAGTGGGATGAAGAGTGTGAGAAGGTGTTTGTGAAGTTGAAGGAGGTTGTAGGGAAGGATTTAGTCCTGCACAAGTTGGATTATGGAAAATAAGCTGGCAGAATTTATTTAGCAGTTGATTCAAGTCAGGTTGCAGCTGGGGCGGTTTTGTCTCAGATGGATAAAGCTGGTTACATCAGGCTGGTTAGGTATGAATCTGTAGTATTTACTGAGGTCGAATCAAGACATTCTCAACCAAAATTGGAATTATGTGGTGTGGCGAAAATACTGAAGAAACTTCAGCATATTTTGTGGGGGCAACATTTTGAGTTGCAAGTGGATGCGAAATCGTAATCCAGATGATTAATTCCCCAAGTTTACCAAACGCACCCATGACGATATGGGTAGCTTTTATTCAACATTTTTCATTTGATTTAGTTCATAAGCCTGGCAAAACTTTTACTATGCCAGATGGTTTATCAAGGAGACCACCCACTGAAGAAGATTCAGACTCAGAAGAGTTCGATGAAGATATACCTATTATCAAAGCCAGCACTAAAGGAGCTGAAGACTTTCCATACCTCCCCCATGAGGTTAAACTGGCAGGATTATTGTGTTTAGATTATGGTGATGATGACCTCCACCAAGAGGTTAAACTGGAAAATAGTTTTTATGTTAATAAAGGTGTAGGAAAAGGTGTAGATAAATTTGGTAGAAAGGAGGTAAAAGAAGATGTGGTGTATGTAGAGGAATATGGATTGGTAGTGTGGGATAGTAGTAAGTTAAGGAATGGTGTATATGCTGGAGAATTAGAGAATTTAAATAAAAAGGTGGATAAAGAGAAAGAGGTATTTTCAAATAAGGTTTACAAAGGATCCAAAGGTTCAGATGAAAAATGTCGACATAGCTCGATTAAAGATTTATTTAGGGGTCAACAATTATCGGCTCATTCATGTGCAGGTGATATTGGTGATAGAGAAGTCCCTATTGATGTTATATTAATCGATTTTCAAGATGAAGTATGGGGTCAGACTGGATTTTATTTTTTGTTAGTCAAATATTTGTTGACTTTAGAGAGGCCAGAAGATTGTGAAGACAATGAATGGGTGGCTATCAAGAGGAAGTCATCTACATTTTACCTATCTGGTCGACGTTTAATGAGGAGAAGGTATCCAAATCCTCAAGTAGTTATAACTCAACAGAAGGGGCAAGAATTAGATTTGAAATCACTGCATGAAGATCTCGGGCATAGAGGCGTTGGAGAAACGTTTAGAAGAATTTCTGATCGATTATGGTGGCCTGGCATGAAGAAGGCTGTTAAACAGTGGGTTCAGTCATGCGAAGAATGTCAAAGATGAAGTTATTTACGCGCGAACGGTGAATATACGCTCTTTGGGAGATTTACTTTAGATGCCGTTCATATAAAAGAGGGAAGGTATAAATATTTAATTGTGGCCAGAGATGATTTATCTGGTTGGGTAGAGGCATCGCCTCTTATTAATTTAACTGCCAAAAATGTGGCAGAATTTTTTTTGAATAATTGGGTATATAGGTATGGGGTGATGAAGTTGGTAACGGTAGATGGAGGTCCTGAATTTGGGACAGAGTTTAAAGAGGCCGTATTGAAAGTTGGATCAAAGGTTAGGGTAGCAACCCCATATTATCCTGAAGCTGAAGGCATGATTGAAAGAGGGAATCAAGTTATTAAGGATGCTTTAGTTAAAATGTGTGGGACAAGTGCCGAAAAGTGGAGGCACTATTTACCTTTAGTTTTATTTGCTGATCTAATCACTGCCAAAAGGACGACCGGATTTTCTCCTTATGAGCTTGTTTTTGGACAGAAAGAAGTTTTACTGGTTGATTTAGAAGCTGAATCATATCTTGGAGTTGACTGGGACACGGTCAAAACAACTGAAGAATTATTGTGTGCAAGAATGATGCAGCTAGAAAAGAAAGAAGAATATTTAGAAAAGGCATATTCGCGGATGATGAATATCCGAAATCAATCAGTCAGATATTGGGATGAGCGGTTGGCACATCGATTAAGGAAACCTTTGAACCCAGGTGATATGGTCCTGGTGTATAATAGAAGTCTAGAGAGTCAATGGGGAAAGATGTTTGCAGATAGGTGGAATGGACCGTATAAAATCAAGGAGCAAGTTTCCGGCGGTTCATATGTGTTAGAAGAGTTGGATGGAGTAGTATTGAAGAAGAGGGTAGTGGCCAATCAAGTGAAACGTTTCTATCCTAGAGGCACCAGGAGTGCCCAAGTCTACCTCCGCAATAAGGATAAACTATGATACCTACGAAATTTTATGGATCCCTCCGCAATGAGGATAAACTATAATACCAACAAAATTTTATGATGACCTCCGTAACAAGGATAAACTATGATATCAACGAAATTATATGATGACCTCTGCAACGAGGATAAACTATCTTCTTTTTTATCAAAATACTTTACTGTCGTTACACTGCCTATGGGCAACAAAACTTTGATGAAACTTAACGAAATGCAAGAAAATCCTCTTTGAAATTTTCGAAATTTAAAATTCTTAAAATATGGGTGAAGATAGTGTTGGAAAAATTTTAAAATTTATTGGAAGAAGTGTTCACAGGGGAACCTTCTTAATTTAATATTGGCAAGTGTGGGGGTAATTGATGGGCTGGCTGCTCTATACACAATTACCCCATAATGTTCGTTTTCAAAATTTTCCCTGTTTCTAGTTGAATCCTGGCTTTGTCTTTTAATTATAGGAAGTCCACTAAGACTATAAACTGGAACCAATAAAGAGACACCGCTCTCAACGCCGGATTCAAGATTCTTTTATTTTATTTTGTTTTTGATTTTTTTTATGTTAGATTGTGATTTCTTTTCTTTAATATATATTATGAATTATTGTAAAGGTGATGCTCACTGGTGGTCTCTAATCAATTTTATAAATTGGAGGGAGCCCACCCAGTGATCATCATTATAAAAATTATCTTCTAAAAACTTTCATTTATTTTCTTTTCTTTTCAATTTCTCAAAATTGTGTAACCACATCAAGTTGCACTTGGATGTGGGTATGATGTCGAGGGTACGGCTCATCAAACGGCCGGGGGGCATCTTTTAAAATTTTATTTTATTACCTTTTTTATCTTTCTTTTACATTCGTTTATCTTTCTTTAAAAATTAAATTTTAACTTTTATTACAAAACTATCTTTTTCTAAAAATCTTTTATTAAAAAAAAAAAAAAATTAAATTAAAAAATAAATAAAAATAAAATAAAAATAAATAAAAATAAAATAAATAATAAATAAATAAATAAAAATAATAAATAAAATAAAATAATAAAAAAAAATTAATTAATTAAATCAAAATTATTATTATATTTCTTAGTTTTATTTTTCAGTAATCATTCTTTTTAGTTTATTCATATAGTTTAGACAGGAAACAGGGTCTAGGGAAACTCAATACCTATGGGATTTTACTTCAAGACATCTTTTAGTCCTCCAAGACTTTAAACTGGCTACTGTTCAAGACGTTCTTTAAGGTTTTTATACATATTTTGGATCTGTTAGTCCTCCAAGACTTTAAACTGGCTACTGTTCAAAACATTCTTTAAGGTTTTTTTATACGAATTTTGGAGCTGTTAGTCCTCCAAGACTTTAAACTGGCTAATTTTCAAGACTTTCATTAAAGATTTTATATTGGAGCTGTTAGTCCTTCAAGACTTTAAACTGAATTTCAAGGATGATTAAGATTTTATTGATATTTTCGGAGACGGATTTTTTTTATATAAATCAAATGTTAGGTCCACCAAGACCTTAAACTGGAGTGTTATCAAATGTTAGGTCCACCAAGACCCTAAACTGGACTATTATCAAGTTGTTGGGTCCACCATGACCTTAAACTGGATTTCTTATTGATCAAATGTTTGGTCCACCATGACTTTAAACTGGTAGTTCATTCATTGTTTAGTCCACTATGACTTTAAACTGGAAAATTAATATCTGCAGGATAATTCAACATTCATTGGTCCACTATGGCCTTATAGTGGATTACTTGTCGATCAAATGTTTGGTCCACTATGACATTAAACTGGATTATCAAATTTATTCAATCTTTGGTCAAGCCTAGGCCTTACTTAGGAATTTATCAAGTTATTTATGCACCTAAACGATCTTTGGTCCACCAAGACCATAAACTGGCAATCAATTGTATGTTTGGTCCACCAAGACTTTAAACTGGAATGTCAATCTTGTTTGGATAACTCAATTCAATCTTTTAATTTATCACTGTCCACTAAGACTCTAAACTGGTTGTTCAATTATTTCTGGAATTGGGTGCTGATAAGCTTTAAGAGGTTAAAATTTTAGGTGGTGATGATGCTAAGGAACGCATAATGGGTAATTAGGTGAAATTTGTGGCGCTTTAACATGGTCTAAAGTTAATATTATTATTGGAAGCCTGGCAAAAGTATTTTATGGGTTTGCTGTATAGCAAAGTTTGAAAATTGTGATGAAGGAATCAGAAGTTAGGATGGTAGTTGGATTTTAGGGAGTGATTTTTAGTGCCTCAGTGTTAGGCCATTTTTGGTGTGAAGCTTGGAGGACCTTATGGCAAGATTGAAATCATAGAATTTGGCTCAGTGGGGGGCCCTATGAGGTTGGAATCAGGAGTATTCGGCTCATTGGAAGATCCACTCTCTCAATGCTGTGACAAGAAGGAATACTGGTATATGGGAGTCTGAAGGGATTCAAACCTTGCTCTCAGTAGTGGAATCATCACAAGATTTATTATTTATTATTTTATGTTAAGATAGAGAAGAAAGAAAACAACATTTATGTTGAAAGTTAAAGAAGACCAAGCAAAAACAAAATTTTATCAAGTTATACTGTTAGAAAAGATAATTTCTTTGAAATTGTTCAACATCATTATCAAAGCTTTGCATTAAAATTCTTCTTTTCATGAGGTCTTCATGGTTATTAGCTGGAGTTTCTTAAAAATAGTCCAGCATTTTTCGTTTCAGCTCATTAGTAAAGTCAAGAAAAAGATAGCAATGAAAATTTGGATAATGATTGTTATAGTCCGTCTTCACTCTACCAACATCATCAGTGTTGGTTATTTCGACAGCTAGAAGTTCAAATATGTTATTAAGTCATAGGTTTAGTCAATTTTGATTAAAAGTTTTTTTTAGTAAGATAATAGGGTCTTACATTTAGAGCCAGGAAACATAGTCTCAGCAAAGTTGGTTGGGGGCACTGGCGTTATAGGATTAGGATCTTGTGAAGGCAAGATTAGGCCAGGATCCGCTGATGAAGATTGAACTTTTGAAGCTGTTTTTGATCTTATTTGTTTTAAGAAGACAGGAATTTTTGATCATTTTTTAGAAGTTGAGGGATCAGGGAGAGCTGCTGGTCCTAAATATATGTTTGTTTTAGAAGGAACTATTGGCCAGTTACATTTGACTTTTTTCACACGGCATAAGTCGCAAGCTGTCCTGCAAGGAAGATTAGGGTTGGACATTAAACAAGGTACCTGGTATCGAGCGCAGAGTTCACATGGAGCAACAAGTTCTTTGAAAGACATATTGATGAAGATGAATTTTAAATTTGATTAAGGAAGATGGTGGTTGAAGGTCAAAGATGAATATTGTGTTTGACCACTTATGCAAAGTCTTAAGAATGGGGACATTCTCAATTGGAGGGAGGATGTGGTAGCCTAAAGTTTAGTATGGCACCTAAGTACATAATGGAGTTATTACGGTGTGCAAGATTGGCGTTATTATTTTATAAAAGGGTTTTATTTAATTTATTTGAGTTTTAAATATGAAGAAATTAGTCAAGAGCGAATGCCTACACGAAATCAATTTATTTTACGGAGAAAACTTATTTTTACGGTCTGAAAAGTTTATAAGTATCAAGTCGAGTCACTCAAGAACTTTGGGAAATTTTTCCAGAATTTTTACTATTTTTCTTATATTTTTAAATGAATTTTAAAGATTTATAGAAATATTTACGTATTCAGAAATTACTTAACTTTGATGAATTTACACAGGGTAATTAGAGCTGCGCAGACTACGAAAATTAGTTTGGAATGAAAAGGAGAAGTGGCTCTATCATGTGTAATGTTTCTAAATTTTTTATTATAGTTTTAAAGGTTCTAATTGAGTCCGGAAGTCCGGATGGACTCCGTTTGGACTCCGTACGGACTCCGTACGGGCTCCGGATTGACTCTGGGAGAGCTCTGGAGGGGAAAACTTAGGCACGTGACTAGGAATACTTAAGAGCCTCTCAAACTCGAAATTGAGGGGGGGGGATACATCATACAGCTTAATCATTAACCACCACAGTCTCATTTTTTTATTTACTCAACAAATTAAATAAATTGTAATACCCTTATAACTTTATATTTTATATATAACATTTTACAAATACTACTCAACAATTTAAATCACACTTCATACAGGGTATCTTTAGAAAGGTCTTCATCGCTGGGACTTGATTATTGCTGTCTCATAAAAATTCAAATTATTATAAAAACATAAAAGTCAATCTTTTCAGATCTTTCACTGGTACACCTTAATTGTTTTAATCAGTATTTCTTTTCTCAACAGCCACAATCATTAAATCTCAATAAGCATTAAATATTTTAGAGTTTCATTATTTTTATCAATCAGATCCAAGTAGACTGGTTAGCTTAGTGATTTAGAATTCCCATTTTGTTATTTTTTATTGGAAGGACGGGGTTTTCAGCTAAATGCACATATCTCCTCCGGATTCTGCTTACAGCAAGGCGACAGTAAGAGTTTACCTTACCATACCGTCGCCAGCTCTAACCACCAAAAGAAGTAGAAAATGTGGCTTTACTGACCTCTTTCTCCTTGCCCTTGTCAGCTTTACCACCATTACCATTACCATTTTTGCCACCCTTGGAATTAACATCTTTATCCGCCACCTCTTCAAATCTGGCTCTCCTTTCAGCCGTTAAACTTCTTCTGACCAAATCAGAAGGAGACTGTCCATCACTGGGCTTGATAAATGAACCATCAGGAAATTTATAAACTTTACCATCAAATAAAACTCGCCCAGCATCCATATCCTTATCAAGAGCAAAACAAACTGTTGCTCTGTGCCCCCTCCCATTACAATAGGAGCACACCTTTGGCTCATCGTAGCCACCTCTATAACTACTACCACCATTACCACCATTTCTCCCATTGCCTGGGAAGCGGTTACCTTTATTATTTTCATTATGATTTCGATGTTCATAACCTCTAGATTGATAAGAAGTCGACGTCTACGAAGAAGAAATTGGGGCCTTGTTAGCCTTCTGTGTCTCTTGAACAAATATTTTTAATTGTTTCGTTAAATCGGCCAGGTGATAGACCATCTTATTATCTACATTGCCCTATACTTTAGCAGAAGGTAATCACATTTGTGCCTTCTTGGCCTCCTGGGCTTTGACCATAATATCGTTGTTTTCGGCCAAAACTTCGCCAACCTTGCTAACATATTGTGTGCAGGACTCTTGATATTTGTCCAATGCTAACAACTTTAGATGGGCTTGAATGTTGTCCTTGATAACCTCCAGAGCCGGCAGTTTCTGCTCACCATTAGGCAGTTCCTTCATCAAATCTTTTCTTGAAAGATCCTTCAAGACGTCCATTCAAATATCCCTGCTGCATGCTGACCAAAACAAATCTTTTGCTTGGTTCTCATGCACTAACTCATCCACCAATATGAGATATTCAACCACTTCATCAAACTGAACACACAGCTTTTTGAAGTCTGCCATAGAATAAACACCACCCTTTGCTTGCCAGTCACCAACAATTTTATTGAGGTCCATCATAGTAAACCTAACCCCCCATCTATCAACCATAGCTTTAGAAAGCTTAACCCAATCCTTGTCCTTAAATGCCTGCATAGCAATAACCTCTTTTTCCACCTCCCTATCAGAAATAAAAAATCTAACTTGCTTCACCATATCCACATGAGAAGCACCATCAACAGCAGCAGCAGCTTCATACGTGCTAATGAACCATTTAACCTCCTCCCCATCAAACTTTGGGCCATCCCAAGAAACAATCCTAACAGAGGGAGTAAGAGTTTGAGGAGATCCAGAAGCAACAGCAGAAGAAGACATCCCAATAAGTAATGAAAAGCGTTAACAATCGATAAAATAAGAAGCCTCTTGCAGGCCAATAACAAAAATCCAATTAGCGTTCCAGAAAATAAGCCTCTTGCAGGCTAAGAACGTTCTTGATCCAAGTAAGTCTTTAAAGAAAGCTAGAGAAATCAAACCCCACGTTGGGTGCCAACTATAGTAAGGTAAACTCTTACAGTTGCCTTGCTGTAAGCAGAATCCGGAGGAGATATGTGGATTTAGCTGAAAACCCCGTCCTTCCAACAAAAATAACAAAGTAGGTGTTCTAAATCACTAAGCTAACCAGTCTACTTGGATCTGATTGATAAAAATAATGAAACTCTAAAATATTTAATGCTTATTGAGATTTAATGATTGTGGCTGTTGAGAAAAGAAATACTGATTAAAACAATTAAGGTGTACCAGTGAAAGATCTGAAAAGATTGACTTTTATGTTTTTATAATAATTTGAATTTTTATGAGACAGCAATAATCAAGTCCCAGTGATGAAGACCTTTCTAAAGATACCCTGTATGAAGTGTGATTTAAATTGTTGAGTAGTATTTCTAAAATGTTATATATAAAATATAAATTTATAAGGGTATTACAATTTTATTTAATTTGTTGAGTAATAAAAAATGAGACCGTGGTGGTTAAAGATTAAGCTGTATGATGTCTGATTATTGTAAGATGATGCCCAATTTCAAGTCTGAGAGGCTCTTAAGTATACCTAGTCACGTGCCTAAGTTTCCCCTCCAGTGCTCAGCCAGAGTCAATCCGGAGCCCGTACGGAGTCTGTCCGGACTCAATTAGAACCTTTAAAACTATAATAAAAAATCTAGAAAAATTACACATAATAGAGTAACTTCCCCTGTACATTTCAAACTAATTTTCGTAGTCTGCGCAGCTCTAATCAACCCGTGAAAATTCATCAAAGTTAAGTAATTTCTAAAACCATAAATATTTCTATAAATCTTTAAAATTCATTTAAAAATATAGGAAAAATAGTAAAAATTCTGGAAAAATTTCCCAAGGTTCTTGAGTGACTCGACTGGATACTTATAAACTTTTCAGACCGTAAAAATAAGTTTTCTCTGTAAAATAAATTGTTTTTGTGTAGGCATTTGCTTTTAACCAATTTCTTCATATTTAAAACTTAAATAAATTAAATAAAACCCTTTTATAAAAAATAATAACGCCAATCTTGCGCGCTGTAATAACTCCATTTACGTACTTAGGTGCCATACTAAACTTTAGGCTACCACACCGGTAGAACCGCTTTCTGACCAAACATTAACTCGTAATGAGAATAGCCAGTTGTCCTCTTCACAGTGACCCTATCAGCAAATAACACCAAGGGTAAATAATGCCTCCACTTTTCAGCACTATTCCCACACATCTTTACTAAAGCATTCTTGATAACTTGATGACCTCTTTCGACCATGCCTTCAGCTTCAGGATAATAAGGTGTTGCCACTCTAACTTTAGAACCAACACTAGCCACAGCTTCTTTAAATTTGACACCAAACTCTGGCCCGCCATCAATAGTCACCAACTTCATCAACCCATACCTATAAATCCACTCCTTCTTCAAAAACTCTGCCACATTCTTGGCAGTCAAATTAACCAGAGGCACTGCCTCAACCCAACCAGACAAATCATCCCTGGCAACAATCAAGTATTTATACCTGCCCTCTTTAATATGGACAGCATCCAGACTGACTCTTCAAAAAATAGTTGTTTCACCAGTAGCACGGCCAACCTCTTTAGGCTTCAAGTGACTTATTCTTTGACATTCTTTGCAAGATTGAACCCAACCCTGCACTGCCAACTTCATACCTGGCCACCAAAATATGTCAGCAACTCTTCTATAAGTCTCCCTAAAGCCTCTATTACCCAGGTCTTCATGCAAAGACTTCAACACAACTTCTTGACCCTTCTTTTGAGTCACCACAACTTGAGGATTAGGATGTCTTCTCCTCATCAGCCTTCTTCCTGACACATAGAATCCAGGACTCTTCTTCTTGATTGCCAACCAAGTATAATCATCACTACTATCTGGCCTCTCCAAGGTCAACAGATATTCCACCATAATAAAATAAAACCCAGACTGACCCCAGGTCTCATCTTCAAAATACAACAAAACAACATCCAAGGGTAGGACTCTGTCATCAAAATCACTAGTTTGAACATGAACCAATTGACCAGCCCATCCAGGACACCAATCCTTAAATTTTGGCATGTCCTTCTCTTTCCACTAAATCTTATGAGAATCCAGTTCACTAACAAAAACACCCTTCTCCAATTTTGAGCTGTCCCAAACAACAACTCCATCTTCATCAACAAAAACCTCCTGATTGCCAGAATTAAGATCAGGTCCATCCAGTTTAGCCTCTTGGGGGATGTCAGAACAATCATCCAGTTTAGCCTCATGGGGGAGGACAAAACAATCATCAGCACCCTTTGTGCTGGCCCTAACCACTGGAACGTCTTCATCAAACTCTTCAGAATCAGAATCCTCATCTGTAGGCGGCCTCCTCAATAATCCGTCAGGCATCATAAAAGTTTTTCCCAGTTTGTGTACCAGGTCAAAAGAAAAATGTTGAATAAATGCCACCCACCTAGTCATTGGCGCATTTGGAAGACTAGGTGTATTGATCATCTGAACTAAAGATTTTGCATCCACCTGCAGCTCAAAACGCTGCCCCCACAAAACCGTCTGTAGCTTCTTCAAAATTTTTGCTACACCGCACAATTCCAATTTAGGTTGAGAATACCTGGATTCCACCTCATTAAACACCACAGACTCATACCTTACTGATCTGACCCTCCCAGTCTTATCCTCCTGAGACAAAACAGCACCAGCAGCAATATAGCTTGAGTCCACTGCCAGATAAATTTTCCCAGCATCAATACCATAATCCAACTTGTGAAGAACAATATCTTCACCAACCACCTTCTTAAACTTCTGAAAAGCCTCTTCACACTCTTCAGTCAATTCCCAATCTGCATCTTTCCTGGTCAGCCTCCTTAAAGGTGAAGCCAACAAAGAAAAATCCTTAATAAAAATCCTGACGTATACACACACACCCAAAAATCCCCTGACTTCAGTGGTATTCTTAGGCCTTGGCCATGACTGAATTTTATTAATTTTTTCTTTGCCATAATTCTTTCCTCTTTACATACCACATGACCCAGAATTTCCAAAGCAGGAACACAACAACAGAATTTTGACCCTGAAATGGTCAAACCAGCCTCTTCAATCCTAAACAACACTCTCTCTAGAGTTATTGCATACTCCCAGACAAACCTCCTTATGCCAGGGTTCTCTGCTAAAACCTCATTATCATAATCAGTGGATGGTCCTTTAATTCCACCATCATCAATAAAAATACCAGCATGAGTCAGAACCTCATCCTGCAAAATCCAAGCCATCTGTGCTTGATATACTGCCACTGAATTAGTTGCTCCTTGAGGCAACCTAGTGAGCTGAAATCTTCCCAAAGGAGTCTCAAAAGTTGTGAGAGGCCTTGAATCCGTATGGAGTTCCCTCTCATCATAACCACCCATAATATCACCCAAACCATAACACACCCTTCCAGCAAAAGCTTCAACAAAATCCTCTGCACTTGGTGGCATACCAGCGTCCTTGATAGTGACTCTATTCAATGCTCTAAGATCATGAACCACCCTCAATTTTCCATTCTGCTTCTTTACACAGAACACCGGACTTGAGTAACTGGATGTCAATTGCTCATATAACCCAGTCCTGACTCTTTCCCTAACAATCTCCACAAAATCCTCTCTGATAGCAACTGGAATTGGAATAGGTTTGATTTGCCAAGGTTCATGACAAACCACAGGAATCAAGTATGGTTCCCCATAAGAGTGTTTCAACACACCCCTTTCCTCCTCAACAAATGCCACCGCCTTTTCCCTTAGCACAATAACGTGCAACAACAACTTCTTTTCTTCTTCAGACAACCACCCATCAGGACCAAAATAAACAACCTTCAACCTTTCCGCAGTCACCCTAGCCGTCTCTACAAATTCTGGAGGATTCTTCACCAAAGGAGTACAGTACGGATCTCTTGACAATGGAGGTCTCTTCAAAGGCGGATTCAAACCCACAGGCATAGGCTCATTGACAGGCCTAATCTTCTGCGCTACCTTCTTATATTTTGCCGCTCCACCTTCAACTTGAGGGATCTTCAGGAAATCTTCACCACCAGATCTGGAACAAAAACCAAGGGTTTCCCCATTGCTCACATGTGTGGCCAAGGTAATGTTTTTGAAAGGTGTAGAAGAAACCCTAGCGGTGCGCAATTGGGAGGACTTACTTTTAGACCCCAATCTCACCACTCCAAAGCTTTTCCGCAATACCAAATCATTGTCCTCACTTCCGTCATCCAAATCTTCAAATCTTGATTCATCTTCAGAAACAACTCTTTCAAAATTGTGCAGTTTATCCTCATGCTGGAGGCCCAAAATTAGATCTTGATGATCTTCTTTCTTCATTATTTTCTGCAGTTTAACCTCATGCTGGAGGCCCAAAAATAGATCTTGTCAATCTTCTTTCCTCATAATTTTCTTCAGATTTTTTTCTTGATTTTCTTGAATTATCTTAAAATTTTTTTCTTCCTTTCTTGAGTTTTCTTCTGACCTACAAAAATAACCAGGGGTTTCCCCAATGCTCACAGGTGTGGCCCAGGTAATGTTTTTAAAAGGTGTAGAAGAAACCCTAGCGGTGCACAATTGGGAGGACTTACTTTTAGACCCCAATCTCACCACCCCAAAACTTTTCCGCATATCTTTCAATAAAAATATATAACCAATCTTCTTTTTTGAAATTGAATTAAAAATAATTAAGAATCTTGAGAGAGAACAGAGACTTGATAAAAAATTTGATGAATACTTGCAGAGAAGAGAAACATTAAAAAGAGAAAGTTGAAAATCCACTTGGTATATCTCCATGGGAGCTGACCTACTACAACCTGGGATTTCCTCGCCTTGGGGAGAGGTTGTAGCACTAGGGTGATCAGCCCTCATCACTCTAAAAAGAAAGACTCTCCATAGAGCCCGAGCCACACTCCAAAAAACCAGAGACAGCACCCACTTCTCTCCTTCTCCTACAACAATCCATACATTGGCACATTGAAGATAAGCCAGGCCTGGTCTCCCACCCATCCTCTCCAGGGGATGATAACCTCATGTGAAGTCTCCTTTCATCTTCACCAGTCAACTTCAAACTGATTCCCAAATCTTATTGATATCCAATCCTTGCCTGGAAATCCATCAAGAACGGCCCGCCCAGAACAGCTTTAACTGTTCCCTTAGCAATATAGAAATGAACCTTCCCTGAGGCTTGGCCAATGTCTAACTTCACAAATTCGAAAGTTCCGACCAATTCAGTGACATGGCCACCAATACCAGTTTTGATGGGGAGGCCCAAATGAGTTGCCTCAAACAAGGAAATCAGGTTTATCTGTGAACCTGAATCCACCAATGCCCTTGCCTCCCTGCCATTCAGAGTGACATTGACATATCCCAGAGGAGCAGAAAAATGAGTTTCCAACCCCTCACCAAACTTTTCAGCAGAATCACAGATGTATTCCACCTCCCCAGAAGACACCCTTCTCCTGGTAAACAACTTCTTTTGCCTATCAGCCAACCCCGGACTGATAGCATACAACTCCCCATAAGAAAGGGAAACCTGACCCTGATTCATCCTTTCCAAAACAGAGTCCATAACATTAGATTGGCCAGAAACCACTGGCCTCTCAAAGTGAGCCCTTGGCTTCACCACCTTGGTCCTAGAAGATTCTTGAGGGCCAGCACCACCAACAGATTTACCATCAACAGAAACCAAACCAGGTCCCTCACCAGATCCTCTAAGTCCAGCAGGCTTTGGCAATGAAGCCAAAGGGACATCCTCCTCAGAGTCAGAATCAACATCCATGGGCATTGGCTCACCATTCATGTCCAATGCACCAAAACTAGGGGGGCCCATGTCAGCCATACCCTTCTGCATTTTATACAGCTCCTCTTTGCTGTATTTCTTCCTAGCTGCGCCCAGCTTAGTATCCACCTTTGAAGCCTTAGGCTTTGGTTGGGCCTGAGAGCTACTCTTAGGCCTTCCCACCTTTCCTGCTTCTACATCATAAACACCAGCCAAGCATTCACCACTTGACTGTCCCCCACAAGAATACAACTCCAAACCACCAAAGGAAGTAGAAAAAGAGACCTTATTTCTCTCCTTCCCCTTTCCCTTGACATCCTCATTCTCCTTCCCAGAAGACTTCCCCTGATCAGGAATCTCCTCAGACCTTGGCCTCCTTTGGTTGAGACCACCCCTCCTCCTGACCAAATCCACAGGAGCTTGCCCCTCACTGGGCTTCACAAAAGAACTATCAGGAAACTTGAAAACCCTGCCATCAAACTCCACTTTCCTTTCAGACACATCTCTGTTCAGTGCCCAACAATCATTGGACCTGTGCCCCCTCCTACTGCAATAAGAGCAAACCCAAGGATCACTCCTACCAGCCCTCCTTTCAAAATCTCTAGGCTGAGAAGGCGCCTTATTGACCTTCTTAGCCTCCTGCACAAAAATGTGGAGCTGTTTTTTCAGGTCAGCTAACTGTTCCACCATTGGGTCCCTCTCCTGTTTTGGAACCTTCACCAAATTCTTCTCCTCCTTCTTCTCCCTAACTTCCTCTTCAGCCAAAGCCTCACTGACTTTGCTGACATACTTGGCACACCCCTCCTGATAGGTGTCCACAGCCAATAACTTCATATGGGCCTCCACAGCCTCATTTACCTTATCCAAGGCAGGCAGCTTCGGATCCCCATTAGAAAGAGTTTTCATCAATTCTTTTCTTGACAACTCTTTCAACACATCCATCCTGACATCTCTAGCCAGGGCAGACCAAAAAACATCCTTGGCAGCATTTTCATGTGCCAGCTCCTCCACTTCCACCAAATATTCCACCACAGGATCAAACTGTAGCAGAAACTTCCTGTAACTATGCAAGTTACCAACACCACCATAAGATTGCCATTCACTGACAACCTTGTTCAGATCCACCATAGTGAACCTGACACCCCATCTATCCACCATCTCTCTACACAAAAATTTCCAATCCCTTTTCTTGTAGCCAGACATGGCCACAATCTCCTTCTCCATTGACCTATCACCAATGAAGAAGATAATCTGCTTCACCATGTCCAGGTAAGAAGCACCATACACACCAGAAGCAGTTTCGTATTTCTCCAGAAACCACTTCACATCTTCCCCATTAAACTTGGCACCATCCCAAGTTTTAATCCTAACACATTCCCTAACCATCACAGAAGGAGGACCATCCCCCCCACTGACAGTCACCACAGGAATAGCAGAACCAGAAGCCATTCTTCCAGTCCAAAACACCAAAAAGAGCCAACCAAAGAAAACAGAGATTCCAAAGAACTAGCAAGTTCCACCCCATGTTGGGCGCCAGAAATGTAGACAATCCTATAGTACTAGCTATAGGCCTTGACCAAGGGAGTTGGAGAAAAACCAGAGAGAAAATCCCCTGTCCCTTTAGAAAAATAGAGTGAGATTTACTTTCTAAAGTAAGTTGTTTCCTGTTTTGCTAAAGCCCCTTTTCAACACACTTGACTGCTTGATGAGCCAAGAAAGTAGTTCCCAGATAGACTACCAGACCAAAGAACTGAAATGTAGAACAAATTCCACACCAGAGACAGCAAAGATACTTGATGTAGGCTGCAAATCCACACCAGAGACAGCAATAATACTTGCTATAGCTTGCAAGACTATAACAGAGAAAACAGTTGCCAAAGTTAAGTTAAATGAAGAACTCACTTGCAACAAACACAGGCAATTGTGGCCAGAAAACAGTGAAAACTGAGTGAGGAACAAGGATATCACCTCCAAATGGTTGTATGATGATTAAGGTTGCCCCAAACTGTCTTATTTACTATGTACACACAGACCACTATCTAAGAGCCCATGCGCACCCACCAATCTGGCGCCTGTACCCGCCGAATTGCATAAAAAACCCTCCTGAAGCGCTCCCCAACCTCCTAAAACAGAGGCGGACAGGCCGCCCGACATCGGAGATGCCGCCTGAAGCGGCCTGGCCTCCCTGAAGCCAGAAAACCCACAAAAACCACTAATCTACTTAGAAAAATTAGCTACAACTACTAAAACCTTTAAAACACGGAATTTCACTATAACAACATTGAGACATGAAATATAGAGAAAAATTAGCTCTATCCAATGGTACTAAGAGCTTAACCCTAAGACTTAAGGTTAGCCCGTAAAACACGAAAAACAAAATTAAACAGCAATCTTTTATAAATGAAAAATGAGGAAACGACCCCTTAAAACTTAGAATATGAAAAATGTCTTCAAGACATAAAATATAGAGAAAAACCAGGGCTATCCAATGATAGTACCCACATACCTGCAGACCCAATATCCACGGAACAAAACCAGAAAAATACCCAATTCCTTAACAGATGTCAATTAAGACATGCACAAACAGCGCCAAATCACACAACAAAGGCCCCTTCCAATGTTGGAAGACCACAATGTCTTTGTACTTGACCTCAGCCTGACAATAATATTCACTTCATGCTCTGAATCTATGAGGTCTTTAGCATTCTGTCTTGGTCATTTAAGTTTTACATTTTGGGAAACTTAAATCAATAAGGTCAAACTATTATTTCAAGTATAAAAGTTTCTTCTAGTTAGATTTAAATAATGATACCATTTCACTTCTTTTTAACATTTTTAGAGATAAAAATCTGTTTTTTATTATAAATTTTGCACTTAATTTATAATCATCTAGCCACAAGTTGATAATGAGTACTTATTATTAGAAATTTTGAATATCTAACTGGAATGAAAAATGAAAAGGTGATTTATAAAACTGATATTGGAGGACAAAACCAATACATATTGTTATAGCAGAAATAAATAGCACTCAATTCTTTTATACATTTACTTTATTTAAACAGCTGCTCTAAATATATTGGCTCTAATACTAGGCTCTAAACTAGATTACTTATTTCATGTCTCTATTCACATTTTCAAATTCTTATAACTCATTCTACTTTTATTCATAGTTTTTTTTTAACTTCATTCACCACACAATATGGGGGGGTGGACTTTCTAGCAAGTCTGCAACCTTGGACTCAAATTCACCACAGATTGAACACACATTGAGCTATTAAAAAAGGAACCATACAACCAGGGATGAACACCACTCAGTAGAACAGTTTTAGGTGGGTGTTCAAGTAGAGTTCAGTTTGGGTTCAGTATGAGTTCAGTCTGAGTTCCATCTGAGTTCCATCTCAGTTCAGGTTGAGGACTTGCTAGCAAGTCCACCCCCTATATTGCATAGTGATTTATGAATATTCAATAAATATTGTATATATACTGTACTTTCATTTCATCTTAATGTTTTTTGTTTTTTTTTTCACATCCTCTCTTCTTTTAACCACCAACATCACCTACTACCTTTGTTAATTCAAATGTCTACTCTCAGATGTACTGGACAATTCTCAAAAAAATATTCAGCCCCATTTTCCCAAAAGAAATATATCAAGATTTCATGAAGTATCTATTCCAGTTATTCTAAAGCAAGGAAGTTCTAGGGTTCATATATTTGGATTATTTCAAGAAAAAAAACCAACACTTGTTGGTGATCTTTTGAGTGAACAGAGCTTTCAGATTGGACCACTACTGGGAGACATTGGTGATGGATCTCAAAATTTAAGTGAGGAAGCAAAGGGCCTCTAATCCCCAAAAATATTTTTATTTTTCCTCTTACTTGGTTCCACTTCTTAAAAGGGGTATAAAATTTGTGTATTTTATTTTTCTCTAATCAAACTCATGGGTGTTGGCCAAAGAAGCATTTTTCAAGGCTCAAATCACTTTAATTTCAATTTTTAAACTACACTCCCACTTTCTTCTTCAATATTCCACATTCCTGTAATCACACATCACCTGAAGCTTCTTTAAAATTATATGACTGGATGAAAAATCAGAGTATAGGAGGGATTAAAAACAGTTCCTTAAACAACATCAGGTGCAAGCAAATAATTTTCTGATTGAAAATGAAAAAAAAAATCACCAGAAAAGTTGAATACCCTTTGGAGGCATGAGGAAAACTACTGACTTCAAAGAGGGACTTATAGCTATAAAGAACAATTCCCTGAAGAAGAGTAGCCTCTGAAGAAAAATTGGGTTAATACTAGCTGATGATATGGGTTTGGGAGAAACACTTCCAACTCTGGGACTTATCTGGGCAACTCAAAGTGAGGCCAGAAAATTTCAGCTCTCAGGTGATGGAGAAGGGAAGAATACAACATCAACTACACGAATCATATGACCCCTTGAAACACTTTCTAACTGGATAAATGAAATCCTAATCCACTTTGAGAATAATGTCCTTCCTTTCAAGGTTCTTTGTGGCAAGGACTCAAAAACAATAGATGCTAAGGAGATTCAGAACTATTTGATTGTTTTAACTATGTATGAAATGGCAAGTCCACCTTCTCCAAAGACAAAATCATAACCTGTTCCACCATTTAACTCAAAATATCATTTGGTAAAGAATTGTTCTAGATGAGGCAGTGGGTTAGAATAAGGTGGGGGGGGAGGAGGGGGTTAGGGGGTTAGGGGTGAGGAGTTAAAAACATTTTTTCAAGTATTATAAACATATTTTCATGTTTTTTCCTGGTTGTTTAAATGTTTGTAAAAAAAAAATAAAAAAAAAAGTATGTATTATCCTCTTAATTAGGATTCATTCACCAAAAATTTATTCATATGCTATAGAATTTTTTTTTTTTTTTCCTGTCTATCATTCATCAATTTTTTTTTTTTTTTTTGTATATTAGCTATGATAATCATCTCCTGCTGTGTTTAAGATTGAGAAAAAAAAATGATATATGAAAAGGATAGTGGGAATAAGAAGAAAATTGTGGGTAAGAAACTTTTATATATATATATATACCTTTTTAACCATCTTTTTTTTTTTCTCTCTTTTTCTGTCACCGGACAACCTACGCACAAGGTCGAGGATGTTCCTGAAAGTGAGATGAGGGATTTAGAAACTTCTTCGAAGCACAGAGGAATGATTCGAGGAAGTGATTCGAAGGTCACTCAAAGTAAGAGCTACAGGTTCAAGGTATGTTCGAGAAGAATTATAAGATAGTTTCAAAGGTAATAGGAATTCTTAAGATCTTACGAAGGGTTGGAAACTCAATAATCAAAGATTTAGGATTTAGAAATGATTATTGAAAAATAAAAGAAAGATGTAATAACAATGATTTAACTTAAAGATTTTACCACTATTAAATGTAAATACGTTTTATAATTTAATTCTAAGGAATAAGGAACCAAATACCCAACCCTTTTATATCTTTTATTCCTCCTTGCATTGACCTCCCTCTCATCGCACCATTCTCATACCATTGACCATTACTAACATACACTTAGACCCTCTTGGCTAATATCTGTTCATGCTCAATTTACCCCTTTTAATTAATTAACAAACTTTTAATGAAAACTACTAATGTACTATTACGTTGATCATAGCGCTGTGCGTCACTTATTGAAATTGAGACTAAGGCACACTATTGAGAGATTGACTAATTTAGATTTAGAGTTTAGGCTAGCGCAGTTGAACAGTAAGTACACAAAGGGGAATCGCAGTTGCTATGGAGAATTGCTTTCTGCGCTTCGAGTATAGATTTAGAACTCGATATTATTAATTTAATGAGCTTCTTTTGCCTCAAGTGTTACGTTGTGGTAGCCTAAAGTTTAGTATGGCACCTAAGTACGTAAATGGAGTTATTACGGCGTGCAAGATTGGCGTTATTATTTTTTATAAAAGGGTTTTATTTAATTTATTGGAGTTTAAAACATGAAGAAATTGGTCACGAGCGAATGCCTACACAAATACAATTTATTTTACGGAGAAAACTTATTTTTACGGTCTGAAAAATTTATAAGTATCAAGTCAAGTCACTCAAGAACCTTGGGAAATTTTGCCAGAATTTTTACTATTTTTCTTATATTTTTAAATGAATTTTAAAGTTTTATAGAAATATTTAAGTTTTCAAAAATTACTTAACTTTGATGAATTTTCACGGGGTAATTAGAGCTGCGCAGACTACGAAAATTAGTTTGGTATGTAAAGGGGAAGTAGCTCTATTATGTGTAATTTTTCTAGATTCTTTATTATAGTTTTAAGGTTCTAATTGAGTCCGGAAGTCCGGACGGACTCCGTACGGACTCCGTACGGGCTCCGGATTGACTCTGGAAGAGCTCTGGAGGGGAAAACTTAGGCACGTGACTAGGAATACTTAAGCGCTTCTCAAACTCGAAATTGAGAAGGGGGGACAGATCATACAGCTTAATCATTAACTACCACGGTCTCATTTTTTTTTACTCAACAAATTAAATAAATTTGTAATACCCTTATAACTTTATATTTTATATATAACATTTTAGAAATACTACTCAACAATTTAAATCACACTTCATACAGGGTATCTTTAGAAAGGTCTTCATCTCTGGGACTTGATTATTTCTGTCTCATAAAAATTCAAATTATTATAAAAACATAAAAGTCAATCTTTTCAGATCTTTCACTGGTACACCTTAATTGTTGTTATCAGTATTTCTTTTATCAACAGCCACTTTCTTTAAATCTCAATAAGCGTTAAATATTTTAGAGTTTCATTATTTTTATTAATCAGATCCAAGTAGACTGGTTAGCTTAGTGATTTAGAATACCCATTTTGTTATTTTTATTGGAAGGACGGGGTTTTCAGCTAAATCCACACATCTCCTCCGGATTCTGCTTACAGCAAGGCGACTGTAAGAGTTTACCTTACCATAGTTGCCACCCAACGTGGGGTTCAATTTCTCTAGCTTTCTTTAAAGAATTACTTGGATCAAGAACGTTCTTAGCCTGCAAGAGGCTTATTTTCTGGAACACTAATTGGATTTTTGTTATTGGCCTGCAAGAGGCTTGTTATTTTATCAATTGTTAACGCTTTTCATTACTTATTGGGAGGTCTTCTTCTGCTGTTGCTTCTGGATCTTCTAACCCTCTTACTCCCTCAGTTAGAATTGTATCTTGGGATGGCCCAAAGTTTGATGGGGAGGAGGTTAAATGGTTCATTAGCAGGTATGAAGCTGCTGCTGCTGTTGATGGTGCTTCTCATGTGGACATGGTGAAGCAAGTTAGATTTTTTATTGCTGATAGGGAGGTGGAAAAAGAGGTTATTGATATGCAGGCATTCAAGGACAAGGATTGGGTTAAGCTTTCTAAAGCTATGATTGATAGATGGGGTGTTAGGTTTACTATGATGGACCTCAATAAAATTGTTGGAGACTGGCAAGCAAAAGGTGGTGTTTCTTCTATGGCTGACTTCAAAAAGCTTTGTGTTCAGTTTGATGAAGTGGTGGAATATCTCATATTGGTGGATGAGTTAGTGCATGAGAATCAAGAAAAAGATTTGTTTTGGACAGCATGCAGCAGGGATATTTGTATGGACGTCTTGAAGGATCTTTCAAGAAAAGATTTGATGAAGGAACTGCCTAATGGTGAGCAGAAACTTCCGGCTCTGGAGGTTATCAAGGACAACATTCAAGCCCATCTAAAGTTATTGGCGTTGGACAAATATCAAGAGTTATGCACTCAATATGTTAGCAAGGTCAGCGAAGTTTTGGCTGAAAACAACGATATTATGGTCAAAGCCCAGGAGGCCAAGAAGGCACAAATGGGATTACCGGCTGCTAAAGTTGAGGGCAATGTAGATAATAAGATGGTTGATCATTTGGCCGATTTAACTAAACAGTTAAAAATATTTGTTCAAGAGACTCAGAAGGCCAATAAGGCCCCAATCGTTTCTTCGTCGACATCAACTTCTTATCAGTCCAGAGGTTATGAATGTCGAAATTATAATGGCAATAATAATGGTAGCGGCTTCCCAGGCAAGGGGAGAAATGGTGGGAATGGTGGTAATGGCTATAGAGGTGGCTACGATGAGCCAAAGGTGTGCTCCTATTGTAATAGGAGGGGGCACAGAGCAACAGTTTGTTTTGCTCTTGATAAGGATATGGATGCTGGGCGAGTTTTATTTGATGGTAAAGTTTATAAATTTCCTGATGGTTTGTTCATCAAGCCCAGTGATGGACAGTCTCCTTCTGATTTGGTCAGAAGAAGTTTAACGGCTGAAAGGAGAGCCAGATTTGAAGAGGTGACGGATGAAGATGTTAATGCCAAGAGTGGCAAAAATGGTAATGGTAATGGTGGTAAAGCTGACAAGGTCAAGGAGAAAGAGGTCAGTAAAGCCACATTTTCTACTTCTTTTGGAGGTTTAGAGCTGGCGACGGTTGCCCAGGTGGAGGGTAGCTGTATGGCCGGCAAATACGATGTTAATGCTGCTAGAAGAGCAGCTGCTACTAAGGCGAAAAGTAGCATTCAGAGCCAATTGAGGGCTAATCCTGGCAAGGCCAATAACAAAGTGAACCCTTACTCAAAGGACAAAAATTCTAGTGCTCAAACTGCCGCCAACAAATTGAACCCTTACTCTAAGGACGAATTATATAAAATGCAGAAGGGGATTGCTGATATGGGGCCCCCTAGTTATGGCAAGTTTGATTTAAATGGTGAGCCTATGCCAGAGGATGATTCGGATTCTGAGGATGACGTACCGTTGGCGTCTCTACCCAGACCAAGTTTTAGTGGTCCCATCCCAATGGAGAGTGTAAGAAGGACTAGCGATGGATCAGGTTTAGTGCAAGAAGCTGGTGACGGAGTTAGGGTTATAGAAAGTGAAGATGTTATAATGGGGGGCGAAGATGGCTCGGTTGGACCTTAAGAGGTACCCAGTGCCAAGGTTGTTAAATCAAAGGTCCAGTATGAGCGGCCAGTAGTTTCTGGTCAAGCTAATGCGATGGACGCAGTTTTGAATAGGGTGAATCAACTGCAGATTCCCTTATCTTTGGGGGAGTTATATACGATTAGTCAGGCGCTTGCTGAAAAGCAAAAGAAGCATTTGACGAGGCGTCGGGTTTCCACTGGAGAGGTGGAATATATTTGTGAAAATGCTGAAAAGTTTGGGGAAGATGTAGATACGCATTTTTCCGCTCCCCTGGGTTACTTGGTGGTAACTCTTAATGGTAAAGAAGTAAAGGCCTTGGTCGATTCAGGGTCTCAAATTAATTTAATTTCATTGGAGCAAGCGACGAGTATAGGCTTGCCAATTAAAAGTGGAACTGGGGGAAACCTCAGAGGTATTGGAGGGCATGCAACAGAGCTGATGGGCACAGCTGAGCATGTCAGATTAGGCATTGGCGGATCTGTTGGTAAGGTTCACTTTTATGTGGCCAGAGGAGCAGTCAAAACTGTTCTTGGCGGTCCTTTTTTGATGGATTTTGAGGCCAGGATAGGGTATCAAGCTGGCATGGGGATTAGTTTGGAAATCACTGGTGAAGATATGCGGAGTTTACATATGCGGTTAGCGCCTCCTGGAGATGAAGGTTGGGAAACATGGCCAGGGATTACTACTCTGTGCCAGTGTTGTGTTTGCACCAAGAAGCGGCATATTAAACGGACGGCTTCTGGTGAATTATGTTTGTTGGAAAGGGATGAATGCCCTCATTTTTTGGGGTAGCAGGGGCTGATCACTCTAATGTTGTAATCTCTCCTCAGGATGAGATCCCGGATTGCAATAGGTCAGCTCACTTGGAGATAATTCAAGTGGATTCTCAATTATTTTCTGTTAATTTTACTTTGGAGTGCAAATATGTTATGGACTTTTCTATATGTTTATTGGATTTACCCGGTTTTTCTATTAAATTTAAAAACGGTGAAAAAGGCAAAATGGGCCAAATTAGGTTGGATAAAAATTGGAAGGGTATGTTTTTGGGCCTCCAGCAAGAGGTTAAACTGCAATTATCTCCTTCTATTACGGACCTCCAGCAAGAGGGTAAACTGCGAAAATCTTATCAAAATCCAATAAAAAATCTCAGTATAATTAAAACACTAAAAAATAATTTTTGTGAAAATTCATTTCCAGTTCTCCAGCAAGAGGTTAAACTGCCAACTTTCTTTACGGGTGATTTACTGTTGGATAAGGGAAGCAAAGGTGTTGGAAAATCTGTTTATAAATTAGACGAGGGAAAGGAGAAAAGGGTAAAATTTAAAAATGAAATAAAATATTTTTCTAATTTTTCTTATTCCGATTCTGGCGATGAAGAAGATTCATTTGATGAAATTTTTAATGGCGATACAAAAGAAAATGTTTTACCTCAAGTTAATTTAGATGTGGACACAGCCAAATATAAGAAAGTAGCAAATAAAGTTCGACCTATTAATGAACCGCTACCTGCTGAATTAAATCCACCTTTGAGAAGACCAAGGTTATCAAGAGATCCTTATGAAAGTCCCTTGGTAAAGAATCCGCCTGAATTTTCTGAGACGTCAAGAATCACTTTTGAGAGACTGGGTGTTGTTAATTTTGGACCTGATGGTTGGTTGTCTGGAGAAGAGAAGAAGTTGTTGTTGGATGTGATGGTCAAGCGAGATAAGGCCATTGCTTTTGTAGAAGAGGAGAGGGGTGTGTTGAAGCATTCCTATGGGTAGCCTTACAAGATTCCTGTGGTATGTCATGAACCGTGGCAGCAGAAACCGATTTCTATTCCGGCTGCATTGAAAGAAGCTTATATCGAAGTTTTCAGAGAACGGATACGCACTGGACTGTATGAGCAATCAACGTCAAGTTATTCTAGTCCGGTATTTTGTATCAAGAAACCGAATGGCAAGCTTAGAGTTGTTCATGATCTTAGGGAATTAAATAGGGTTACAATAAAGGATGCTGGGATACCGCCTAGTGCTGAGGAGTTTGTTGAAGCATTTGCAGGGAGAGTGTGTTATGGTTTAGGAGATATTATGGGTGGATATGATGAGAGAGAGTTACATCCGGACTCAAGGCCTCTCACTACATTTGATATGCCACTAGGACGTTTACAGTTAACAAGATTACCTCAAGGAGCAACAAATTCGGTTGCAGTTTATCAAGATCAGATGGCTTGGATCCTTCAAGACAAAATTCCACAATATGCTGGAATCTTTATAGATGATGGAGGAATTAAGGGACCAACAACCAACTATGATAACCAGGTGTTGGAAGAGAATCCCGGGATACGTAAATTCATTTGGGAGTTTGCAATTACTTTAGAAAGAATCTTGTTTCGAATGGAAGAGGCTGGTTTAACTATTTCAGGTTCAAAATTTTCATGTTGTGTGCCAGCCTTAGAAATATTAGGCCATGTGGTATGTAGAGAGGGTAGGATTATGTCCAAGAAGAAAGTTAAAAAAATTCAGTCCTGGCCAAGACCCAAGAATACGACCGAAGTCAGAGGGTTTTTAGGCGTTTGCGTATATGTTAGAATGTTTATCAAGGACTTTTCTTCATTGGCAGCTCCATTGAGACGGTTAACGAGAAAGGATGCAGACTGGGAGTGGGATGAAGAGTGTGAGAAGGCGTTTGTGAAGTTGAAGGAGGTTGTAGGGAAGGATTTAGTCCTGCACAAGTTGGATTATGGAAAAGATGCTGGCAGAATTTATTTAGCAGTTGATTCAAGTCAGGTTGCAGCTGGGGCGGTTTTGTCTCAGATGGATAAAGCTGGTTACATCAGGCCAGTTAGGTATGAATCTGTAGTATTTACTGAGGTTGAATCAAGATATTCTCAACCAAAATTGGAATTATGTGGTGTGGCGAAAATACTGAAGAAACTTCAGCATATTTTGTGGGGGCAACATTTTGAGTTGCAAGTGGATGCGAAATCGTTAATCCAGATGATTAATTCCCCAAGTTTACCGAACGCACCCATGACGAAATGGGTAGCTTTTATTCAACATTTTTTGTTTGATTTAGTTCATAAGCCTGGCAAAACTTTTACTATGCCAGATGGTTTATCAAGGAGACCACCCACTGAAGAAGATTCAGACTCAGAAGAGTTTGATGAAGATATACCTATTATCAAAGCCAGCACTAAAGGAGCTGAAGACTTTCCATACCTCCCCCATGAGGTTAAACTGGCAGGACTATTGTGTTTAGATTATGGTGATGATGACCTCCACCAAGAGGATAAACTGGAGAATAGTTTTTATGTTAATAAAGGTGTTGGAAAAGGTGTAGATAAATTCGGCAGAGAGGAGGTAGAAGAAGATGTGGTGTATGTAGAGGAAGATGGATTGGTAGTGTGGGATAGTAGTAAGTTAAGGAATGGTGTATATGTTGGAGAATTAGAGAATTTAAATAAAAGGGTGGATAAAGAGAAAGAGGTATTTTCGAATACGGTTTACGAAGGATCCAAAGGTTCAGAAGAAAAACGACGACATAGCTCATTTAAAGATTTATTTAGGGGTCAACGATTACTGGCTCATTCATGTGCAGGTGATATTGGTGATAGAGAAATCCCTATTGATGTTATATTAATATATTTTCAAGATGAAGTCTGGGGTCAGACTGGTTTTTATTTTTTGTTAGTCAAATATTTGTTGACTTTAGAGAGGCCAGAAGATTGTGAAGACGATGAATGGGTGGCTATCAAGAGGAAGTCATCTACGTTTTACCTATCTGGTCGACGTTTAATGAGGAGAAGGTATCCAAATCCTCAAGTAGTTATAACTCAAGAGAAGGGGCAAGAATTAGTTTTGAAATCACTGCATGAAGATCTTGGGCATAGAGGCGTTGGAGAAACATTTAGAAGAATTTCTGATCGATTTTGGTGGCCTGGCATGAAGATTGCTGTTAAACAGTGGGTTCAGTCATGCGAAGAATGTCAAAGACGAAGTTATTTAAGGCCAAAAGAACCTGGATGCGCGACCGGTGAATATACGCTCTTTGGAAGAGTTAGTTTAGATGCCGTTCATATAAAAGAGGGACGGTATAAATATTTAATTGTGGCCAGAGATGATTTATCTGGTTGGGTAGAGGCAGCGCCTCTTATTAATTTAACTGCCAAAAATGTGGCAGAATTTTTTTTGAATAATTGGGTGTATCAATATGGGGTGATGAAGTTGGTAACGGTAGATGGAGGTCCTGAATTTGGGACAGAGTTTAAAGAGGCCGTATTGAAAGTTGGATCAAAGGTTAGGGTAGCAACCCCATATTATCCTGAAGCTGAAGGCATGGTGGAAAGAGGGCATCAAGTTATTAAGGATGCTTTAGTTAAAATGTGTGGGACAAGTGCCGAAAAGTGGAGGCACTATTTACCTTTAGTTTTATTTGCTGATCGAATCACTGCCAAAAGGACGACCGGATTTTCACCTTATGAACTTGTTTTTGGACAGAAAGCAGTTTTACCGGTTGATTTAGAAGCTGAATCATATCTTGGAGTTGACTGGGGCACGGTCAAAACTACTGAAGAATTATTGTGTGCAAGAATGATGCAGCTAGAAAAGAAAGAAGAATATTTAGAAAAGGCATATTCGCGGATGATGAAGATCCGAAATCAATAAGTTAGATATTGGGATGAGCGGTTGGCACATCAATTAAGGAAACCTTTGAACCCAGGAGATATGGTCCTGGTGTATAATAGGAGTTTGGAAAGTCAGTGGGGAAAGATGTTTGCAGATAGGTGGAATGGACCGTATAAAATCAAGGAGCAAGTTTCCGGCGTTTCATATGTGCTAGAAGAGTTGGATGGAGTAGTATTAAAGAAGAGGGTAGCAGCCAATCAAGTGAAACGGTTCTATCCTAGAGGCACCAGGAGTGCCGAAGTCTAACTCCGAAATGAGGATAAACTATGATGTTTATAAAAATCTTATCAACCTCCGCAATGAGGATAAACTATGATATCTACGAAATTTTATGGATTCCTCCGCAACAAGTATAAACTATCTTCTTATTTTTATCAAAAATACTTTACTATCATTACACTGCATATGGGCAAAGAAACTGTGATGAAACATAACGAAATGCGAGAAAACCTTCATTGAAAATTTTCAAAATTTAAAATTCTTAAAATATGGGTGAAGATAGTGTTGGAAAAATTTTAAAATTTATTGGAAGAAGTGTTCACAGGGGAACCTTCTTAATTAAATATTGGCAAGTGTGGGGGTAATTGATGGGCTGGCTGCTCTATACACAATTACCCCATAATGTTGGTTTCCAAAATTTTCCCTGTTTCTAGTTGAATCCTGGCTTTGTCTTTTAATTATAGGAAGTCCACTAAGACTATAAACTGGAACGAATCAAGAGACACCTCTCTCAACTCCGGACTCAAGATTCTTTTTATTTTATTTTATTTTTTTGATTTTTTTTATGTTAGGTTGTGATTTCTTTTTTTAATATATATTATGAATTATTGTAAAGGTGATGCTCACTGGTGGTCTCTAATCATTTTTATAAATTGGAGGGAGCCCACCCAGTGATCATCATTATAAAATTTATCGTCTAAAAACTTTCATTTAATTTCTTTTCTTTTCAATTTCTCAAAATTGTGTAACCACATCAAGTTTCACTTGGATGTGGGTATGATGTCGAGGGTACGGCTCATCAAATGGCCGGGGGGCATCTTTTAAAAATTTTATTTTGAAATTTTTTATTATTATTACTTTTTTTATCTTTCTTTTCACATTCATTTATCTTTCTTTAAAAATTAAAATTTAACTTTTATTTCAAAAATATCTTTTCTAAAATCATTTATTTTAAATGGTAAAAAAATAATAATAATAATAATAATAATAAAATAACTAAAAATATAAAATAAAAAAAAATAATAATAATAATAAATAAAAAAAATAAAATAAAATAAAATAAAAATAAAATAAAATAAAATAAATAAAAATAAATATAAAAAATAAATAAAAATAAATAAAAAAATAAAAGGTATTTTAGTTTTAGGTAGTTTAGATGTTTATATTTTATTTTTCAAACATTATTCAAGAAAGCTACATACCAGGAAGAACACCATCAAGGGTTGTTATCTTTTGAAGAATCGAAATTAGAAAATTTAGAAGGACCTTGATTGATTTCCTGGGATTCGAATCTTATTTCACGGTCACGATAGTGTTGAAGCCAGTTGGCTATTTTGAAAAGGTCTCTTAACAGTTGCTCTCTCATCCAAGATTCTGATCTATCAGAGGGCGGGTATCGTTGGAAATAAGCGATAAGGTTATTAAAATTAGCAAAAAGCTTTTCAGACACTAGGTGAATTGGAACTCTAGGGAAGCTTGGATTAGGTTCTGGTAGTTCATAAGCTGAATATGAAATTGGAGAACCGGTGGACGCTTATCAAATTAAAATATCAGCAAATTAAAACCTGAAGATTAAGAAAATAAAAAGAGACAACTAACCTGTTTCAACACTATCATGATCATAGATAAATGGCTTACCTGGTAATGGAGTGGGATTTTTTATGTTTAGAAAAGGATTTTTTATTTTTGATAGATGAGGAGGACTGGTGTTGGATTTGGTGTTTGAAGTATATGTTCTGGGCCTTTTGGGTGAAACAAGAGAAGATGAAGACTGCTGGCTATTATAGGACCTTTTGTGCTTCAAGATGTTGGAAGAAGGAGAAGAATTGTTAGAAGGTTGAAGCATGGCCCTGGGAGCAGCAAGAGTTCTTGGGGGAGTAGCAGCAAGTCTAGATTGGAGAGAAGGACCCAGAGGATTAGGTGATGGAGAAAGATTTAAATAGGCTGATGGAGAAAAAGGGATGGGATCTTTTGAGGTTGATGAAATAGGGGGTGGAGTAGAAGGTGAAGAAGAAGGAAGAGGTTTGCAGAAGGCGGCGAAGCTAGTAGCAGTGATGGGGAAAGAACCACAGTTCAAGCCAGAACATTTTCTTTTCTTCTCATAGCAGGATAAACAGGCCCTGTTATAAGTGTGCTTTTGCCAGTTAAAAGAGAAGATACATTCCCTATGGGTGAAGGCACAGTATTTGCAAGATTGATCAGCTGAAGCAATGAAGTCAGAAGGTTTCATCTTGTTAGGAGATATTTTTTGAAGAAGAAAAACTTGAAACTAGGATGAAGAAAGCTGGTGGCAAAATCTGGGTTCAAGGATAGAGAAGTTGTTAGGTCCACCAAGACCTTAAACTGGACTGTTATCAAGCTGTTGGGTCCACCATGACCTTAAACTGGATTTCTTATCAATCAAATGTTTGGTCCACCATGACTTTAAACTGGTAGTTCATTCATTGTTTTAGTCCACTATGACTTTAAACTGGAAAATTAATATCTGCAGGATAATTCAACATTCATTGGTCCACTATGGCCTTATACTGGATTACTTGTCGATCAAATGTTTGGTCCACTATGACATTAAACTGGATTATCAAATTTATTCAATCTTTGGTCAAGCCTAGGCCTTACTTAGGAATTTATCAAGTTATTTATGCACCTAAACGATCTTTGGTCCACCAAGACCATAAACTGGCAATCGATTATATGTTTGGTCTACCAAGACTTTAAACTGGAATGTCAATCTTGTTTGGATAACTCAATTCAATCTTTTAATTTATCACTGTCCACTAAGACTCTAAAATGGTTATTCAATTATTTCTGGAATTGGGTGCTGATAAGCTTTAGGAGGTTAAAATTTTAGGTGGTGATGATGCTATGGAAAGCATAATGGTTAATTAGGTGAAATTTTTGGCGCTTTAACATGGTCTAAAGTTAATATTATTATTGGAAGCCTGGCAAAAGTATTTTATGGGATTGCTGTATAGCAAAGTTTGAAAATTGTGATGAAGGAATCAGAAGTTAGGATGGTAGTTGGATTTTAGGGAATGATTTTTTTTAGTGCCTCATAGTTAGGCCATTTTTTTTGGTGTGAAGCTTGGAGGACCTTATGGCGAGATTGGAATCATAGAATTCGGCTCAGTGGGGGGCCCTATGAGGTTGGAATCAGGAGTATTCGGCTCATAGGAAGATCCACTCTCTCAATGCTGTGACAAGAAGGAAGACTGGTATATGGGAGTCTGAAGGGATTCAAACCTTGCTCTCAGTAGTGGAATCATCACAAGATTTATTTTATTTTATTTTATGTTATATCAAGCCAGAGAAGAAAGAAAACATCATTTATGTTGAAAGTTTAAGAAGACCAAGCAAAAACAAAATTTTATCAAGTTATACTGTTAGAAAAGATAATTTCTTTGAAATTGTTCAACATCATTATCAAAGCTTTGCATTAAAATTCTTCTTTTCATGAGGTCTTCATGGTTATTAGCAGGAGTTTCTTGAAAATAGGCCAGCATTTTTCGTTTCAGCTCATTAGTAAAGTCAAGAAAAAGATAGCGATGAAAATTTGGGTAATGATTGATATAGTCCATCTTCACTCTACCAACATCATCAGTGTTGGTTATTTCGACAGCTAGAAGTTCAAATATGTTATTAAGTCATAGGTTTAGTCAATTTTGATTAAAAGTTTTTTTAGTAAGATAATAGGGTCTTACATTTAGAGCCAGGAAACATAGTCTCAGCAAAGTTGGTTGGGGGCACTGGCGTTATAGGATTAGGATCTTGTGAAGGCAAAATAAGGCCGGGATCCGCTGATGAAGATTGAACTTTTGAAGCTGCTTTTGATCTTATTCGTTTTAAGAAGACAGGAATTTTTGATCGCCTTTTAGAAGTTGAGGGATCAGGGAGAGCTGCTGGTCCTAAATATACGTTTGTTTTAGAAGGAACTAATGGCCGGTTACATTTGACTTTTTTTACACGGCATAAGTCGCAAGCTGTCCTGCCAGGAAGATTAGGGTTGGACATTAAACAAGGTACCTGGTATCAAGCGCAGAGTTCACATGGAGCGACAAGTTCTTTGAAAGACATATTGATGAAGATGAATTTTATAGTTGATTAAAGAAGATGGTGGTTGAAGGTTAAAGATGAATATTGTGTTCGACCACTTATGCAAAGTTTTAAGAATGGGGAAATTCTCGATTGGAGGGAGGATGTGGTAGCCTAAAGTTTAGTATGGCACCTAAGTAGGTAAATGGAGTTATTACGGCCTGCAAGATTGGCGTTATTATTTTTTATAAAAGGGTTTTGTTTAATTTATTGGAGTTTAAAATATGAAGAAATTGGTCACGAGCGAATGCCTACACAAATACAATTTATTTTACGGAGAAAACTTATTTTTACGGTCTGAAAAGTTTATAAGTATCAAGTCAAGTCACTCAAGAACCTTAGGAAATTTTCCCAGAATTTTTACTATTTTTCTTATATTTTTAAATGAATTTTAAAGTTTTATAGAAATATTTACGTTTTCAAAAATTACTTAACTTTGATGAATTTTCACGGGGTAATTAGAGCTGCGCAGACTACGAAAATTAGTTTGGTATGTAAAAGGGAAGTAGCTCTATTATGTTTAATTTTTCTAGATTCTTTATTATAGTTTTAAGGTTCTAATTGAGTCCGGAAGTCCGGAAGGACTCCGTATGGACTCTGTACGGGCTCCGGATTGACTCTGGAAGAGCTCTGGAGGGGAAAACTTAGGCACGTGACTAGGAATACTTAAGCGCTTCTCAAACTCGAAATTGAGAAGGGGGGAAAGATCATACAGCTTAATAATTAACTACCACGGTCTCATTTTTTATTACTCAACAAATTAAATAAATTTGTAATACCCTTATAACTTTATATTTTATATATAACATTTTAGAAATACTACTCAACAATTTAAATCACACTTCATACAGGGTATCTTTAGAAAGGTCTTCATCTCTGGGACTTGATTATTGCTGTCTCATAAAAATTCAAATTATTATAAAAACATAAAAGTCAATCTTTTCAGATCTTTCACTGGTACACCTTAATTGTTGTTATCAGTATTTCTTTTATCAACAGCCACTTTCTTTAAATCTCAATAAGCGTTAAATATTTTAGAGTTTCATTATTTTTATTAATCAGATCCAAGTAGACTGGTTAGCTTAGTGATTTAGAATACCCATTTTGTTATTTTTATTGGAAGGACGGGGTTTTCAGCTAAATCCACACATCTCCTCCGGATTCTGCTTACAGCAAGGCGACTGTAAGAGTTTACCTTACCATAACGTGGCGCGTGACAGATGCCCGGGTATAAGAATCGCGAGCTCCGTTGAGCTTGAGCCATCTTCTCACACTAGTTTCCCTTTCCTCTATATATATTTTTTTTCTTATTTATTAATTTCCCCTTTATAATGAATTGTCCTACTCCCACACCTACGCCTCCACACCCTAAAGTGGATGGGGGAATGGTTACGCGGCAGTTTTCCCAAGCTTGCACGGCTTGTGAAACTATGGAATACTTCTGTGTCGAAAGTACGGCGACTCAAGGCCCTCGCCAGAAATGCAAGTTTTGCTGTTGGCGACGAGTGGCGTGTGATGCGTTGACGAAGAATGCAGAGATCGAACAACGATTCACCAAGACCAAGTTTTGGGTGATCCCTAAAACAAAAGAGGTGGTTGAAGACATTTGGGATGTCTCAGTGGGGGAGAATGATAAGGAGCTTAACAACGAGATCACAACCTGGGTAACCCAGGCCACGAGTTCAAAAAGGGGTGTCAAAGAAGAGGTCGACGAATTGGTGGAGGAAGATGAGGATGAAGTCCCTGTTCCAGGGTGGACACCCAAGAAACGACGGGTGGTCATTGAAGATGACGAGGAGGAGAGAGAAGCAGAAGTAGAGGTGGCTCCAAGGTTGTTCTTAGAACCTGACCCCATCTTCGAAGTAAGCTTTAGTTGTTGTTTTTTTAGGGATGAGGTTACTGATGAGTTTTTTGTTTAGACATTGAATACTATTGAAGACCCAATTGGGGAACCTGCGTCGCTTTTGCCAACTGAGGCAAACCCTCCGGTCACGGGTGGAATCGAAGAACCTGAGGAAACTCTGGAACAGGTGTGGTCGAAGAAACCTCGTCAGGATCGACGAGTTAGGTTCGCAGAAGAGTTTTGTGGGGAGGTCGATACAATTATCGACGCTGCTTCCTTTGACGTGGCAGAGGAGCTCTTGGAGATTGGAGAGGTGGTTCCGGTAGGAGAGGAGGAGGTATTTGAGAAATGCAGGAAGGAGATCAAGGTAATTTTGGAGAAGATGAAAAGATTGGTTCGAGAAAAATCAAAAGAGAAAAATTTGAAATGAAAAAGGAGAGATGTAAAGAAGTAGAAAAGTAGAATTGTATTTTAGTTTTATTTTATTTTTTTATTATTGTAGGTGAATATTATTATTTTTTAGAAGATTTGGGAGAGAGAGAAAAAAAAAGTTTTAAATAAAATTTTGCTTTAGAATTTGAAAGAAGAAATTTAAATAAGAAAGAAAGAAGTTATTTAATTGAAGGAAGTTTTAAGTTTTTAAGAGAAAAATTTATGTAAGAGAAGAGAAAAAAAATGGTTGGTGATTGAGATGAGTTTGTTGAAATGAGAATTTAATGAAAGAAGAATTTGTTATTTGCAAAAAGTTGTTTATTGATTTTTTTAGGAATTTTTAGTTGAAAAGAGAGGAAGAAGAAAAAAAAACAGAATTAGAATTTAAAGAGAATTTGAAAAAGAAGAATCATTTGTTCGAAGAATTTTATAGGGAGATTTAGAGGTTGAAGTTAAGTTCGAGGAAATGGTCGTGTCGTACAAGATTTTGATGATTTGAAGGAAAGAAAGTTTTAAAGAGAGAATAAATTTTAGAAAAGAAATTTTTTAAAGAGAATTTTAAATTTAAGAAAAAAATGTATTTAGAGAATTGAAAAAGAAAAGAGGAAGAAAATATTTAGAGAGATTTAGTAGTTTTTTATTTTATTTTATTATTTATGTTTATTCTATTTATTTCATTTTATTTTATTTTATTTTATTTTATTTTATTTTTTTAAATTTTATTTTGTTTTTAATTTTAAATTTTAATTTTTTAATTTTAAATTTTAATTTTTTTTTTTTTTTTTAATTTTAATTTTGATTTTAATTTTAGTTGGTTTTGGAGAAAATTTTATAGAAGGAGAAGAAAGAAAAAGAAGAGATAGAAAGAAAAGAAAAAAAAAAAAACAAGGCTAAGAAATTTAAGAGGTGTTTTAGATTTTTAAGAGAAAGAGAAAAAAGAAAAAGAAAAAGAAAATTTAAAATAAAAGAAATTTTAAGGTTTTGGTTTTAAAGGATATTTCAAATAAAAAGATTTTAGGAGTTCAGGGGCGTTAGAAACATTGATGGCTGGTTCCCAGGATGTTTTGTCTGAGTCATCAAGGAAGCCTTCCCATTCCACGAGGTATTGAAGTTTCCCCTTGCGCATTCTTGAATCAAGGATACGGCTTACTTCCCACTCTAGATGGTCTTCTACTTCGACCGGTTCCGGAGGAGGTTGGTTCTTGCCCGGGTATGTTTCTCGAGCCAGTTCCAGGAGAGATACGTGAAAAACAGGGTGAATAGCCTGCCATTTAGGAGGTAGCTTGAGTCGAAATGCAGTTTTAGAGACTTCAGAGTCGATTTTGAATGGCCCCAAGCTTTTTTCAGCCAGTTTCTTTGATGGTCGAGTTGTTTGAATGTTCCATGCGTCGAGCCATACTTTTTCACCTGGTTTAAAGGGAGGAGCAGTTTGTCAATGTTTGTCAGCCTGTTCCTTGTACCTTTGAACTGCTAATTCTAGATTTGATTTAAGTTCCTCTTGGAGTCGTGATATGGTTCAAAGATAATGTTCCACAGGACAATTAGTTCCTACATGGATTGAGTTGAATCGAGGATGTCTTCCATAAACAGTTTCAAAAGGAGATTGTTGTGTCGAAGAATGAGTCAAGTTATTATAAGCAAATTCGGCCAATGGTAGCCATGTGGTCCAATCGTCTTGTTGGTAACTGACATACATTCAAAGGTATTGTTCAAGGATTTGGTTGACCCTCTCTGTTTGCCCATCGGTTTCGGGATGATAGGCTGTGGAGAGGTTCCTCGTGATATTGAGTTGTCGACACAGTTGAGTCCAGAATGTGGATACAAACAATGAGCCTCTATCTGAAATAATATCATTAGGTAAGCCGTGTTTGGAAAATACATATTCTAGAAACAATTTTGACAGATCTTCTGCTGTAGCAGTAGTAGTGGTTTTAATGAAAATAGACATTTTTGAAAATCTATCTACTATTACTAATATAGCACCAAATCATTAGAAAAAGGAAGTTGAGAAATGAAATCCATCGATAAAGATTCCCAAGGTTTAGAGGGAATAGGAAGTGGTTGAAGCAACCCATGCTTCCGGTGACGGGGAGCCTTATTCCTATTACATTCGTAACAAGCTTTTATATAGGCCTTGATTTCCCTGGTCATACCTGGCCAGAAGAAATCCCTCGCTATTAACTGGTAGGTTTTATCAACCCCAAAATGACCAGCTAATGGAGAATCGTGTCGACTGTTGAAAATCCATAATTTTATCTCATTGTTGTTGGGTATGACTACTCTACCTTCGAAGACTAATAGACCTGATTCAATACTAAATCTTTTGGCCCCTTGCTTCGAGATTATTTTGTCTTTTAACCCTAAACAATATTCGTCCTTCGACTGAGCTTTGAGGATGTTGGATAGTGGATTTTGAAAAGATTGAATTGTCATTGAATTAAGTTGATGAGTCGTTAACATTGATTCGTTGAAGATTGATTGCACATTTGCTGGGTTCTTGTCAGCAAATGTGTCACCCCGCTGTGGGTAAACGTCATCCTGACGTGACAAGATATCTGGGACAATGCAGTTTTTCCCTGGGCGATAGGAAATAGAGAAGGAAAATTCAGACAAAAATTCAGCCCACCTGGCTTGATGCCTGGTTAACACTTTGGAAGACATGAAGTATTTTAAAGCATTATGATCTGTTAAAATTTGAAAAGGACTATCTAGGCTGAGAAGAAAAGAACACCATTTTTTAAGACAATGGATAATAGCTAAAAGCTCTTTGTCATGAATTTCATAATTTAATTCTGCTGCAATGAGTTTGCATGACTCAAAAGCAACAGGATGAAACATTCTTGTTTCCAGATTCAATTGAGAAATGACCCCTGCAATAGCATAATTGCTCGCATCTGTCTCGACTATTGTCAAAGCAGTAGGATCAAAGTGTCAAAGAATTGGAGCTGTGGTGAACGCCGTCTTCAATGCTTCAAATTCCTTTTGTGCTGTAGAAGTAAAAAAAAAAGGAATATCTTTTCTAAGAAGAGAAGTAAGATTGGAAATAGTTTTAGAGTAATCTTTAATAAATCTTCTATAGAAATTTGCAAAACCCAAAAATCCTTGGAGGGATTTAACGGATTTGGGCTCAGGCCATTCCAGGACCTTTTGAACTTTTTTGTTGTCCATGACTAAACCATCAGTGGATAATGTAAAACTCAAAAAACCAATAGATTTAAGATGGAATTTTCATTTATTATGCTTGGCGTAGAGTCCATGACCTTGAAGTCGATTTAAAACCTGTCAAACATGATGAATATGTTTATCCAGTGTCTTCGAGAAAATTAAAATATCATCTAAATAGACAACAACAAATTGTTCGACAACATCTTGAAAGATGTCATTGACAAAAGTTTGAAAAGTAGATGGTGCATTACACAATCCAAAAGGCATAACTAAATATTCAAAACTACCAAACCTAGTGCGCATTTCAGTCACTGGTTCATGACTTTCCGCAATGCGAATAAGATTGTAAGCGCCTCTAAGATCAATTTTAGAAAAGAAATTAGCACCATTAAAAAGGGTAAGAAGCAATGACATAGGAGGAACAGGATATGCATTCTTCCTAGTGACTGTGTTGAGCTTTCTATAGTCAACACACAACCTAAGACTACCATCCTTTATTTTTACAAAGAGGACAGGGAAGCCGGTTGGAGATTTACTGGCTTTGATGAAACCTTTGGCTACATTCTCTGCAATGTAGTCTCGAAGAACTTGAGATTCGTCCTTTGACAAAGAATAGACAGGACCTGCTGGAGGTACTGGACCTATTAACTCTATCTGATGGTCGTAGGGTTGATGAGGTGGTAACTTATCGGCCTTGCGGATTGAAAAAACATTGAGGAAATCATGATAGATTTCTGGCAGAGTTGATTTAATGGCTTCAACGTCAATTTGGTCGTCCTCATCATCTTTGAGAGAATCTGTTGAGGGAAGACCAGAATTGAGAGAGCATAATTTGATTACTTTGAGGCAATTTAAATCCTCTTCGAGTGAAGTCATCGAGCTAGAAGGGTTAGCCAATTGCTCATTTAAAGAAAGATCAGATGCTTTCAAGTCATCTGGCAGGGATTTGTCCTCTAGCAGGACATTGTCAGGCGGGTTGTTTAATTCCCTATTGAAATGCATTGAAGAATCAGAAATATACTTAGTCCGTGGGGTGATCAATCCCCGTGTCCAATCAATTTCAGGATTCCAATGCGTTAAAAAGTCATGCCCAAGAATGGTATTGTCCATCCTTGGGGCGTCCAAGACTGTAAGTTCCCACTCAAAGGGGGGAAAATTTGGAAAGTTGAAAATCCATAAAACTTTCTTACTGACCCAATATTTGGGTTCCTCTGATTTGACCAAGTAAATTGGAGTTCGATCGATATCTGTAAATGTCAGCTGTAACTTCTCGGAAAAAGATAAACTGACAAAAGAAATTGAAGCTCCAGAGTCTATAAGACAACTGAAGGGGATATCCTCCTTAAAAAGAATGAATCTCAAGCGGTTTAAGGCAACTCCAGTCCTTAAGACATGGAGGTTCTGTGCACTGGGAGAGATAAGATAGTTTGCTTTGCACACAAGTAAACTATCTACTAGTTTTTTGGCTTCGAACTAGTACCTTCTCTTTCCTTCAATTTTACACAATCTTCCAGCTTGTGCTTACCCCCACAATACATACATAACCCATTATCTGTTTTCCTCTTCCTCTCAGCTTCTTTAAGTTCCCCTTTAGGATCCAGTACTTTACTGATATCGCCTGGGGTCAAGCTTTTCGGTCGAGGTTTGTCCTTTCCCTTAACAGGTTTGGATTGAATTGAGGAGGATTGAGTTGTCCATGGGTGGGAAGAAGGTCCCGATTTAAAATTTAGGCCTTGAGATTTGTTGGCGTATTGACGATGTTGAAGTCGTCCTTGGTAAACGCCGTCGAGTTTGAGGGTTCGATCCATTAAATCCATTAAAGTAGTCATCTTCTGACCATGAATATTTAACTGATCCAGAATCCTCAAAGGAAGTCATTTTTTTTGAAATGATACTTAAGGGCAGCATCATTCCAACCTACTCGAGTTTGAAGCGCTCTGAAGTTCGAGATAAATTCAGAGGCTTTCCCATTATCACTCATGCAAAGGAAATCAAGTTCAATTTCTGCGTTATCAGTTTCATTAGGGTCACCAAACAACGTGAAGAGTTGGTCTTCGAAATTTTCCCAATTATTAATAAGTAAATGGGTTTTGGTCAAAGAGAGCATGAGACAATAAGGTTCGAACCATCTTGCTGCTTTTCCAGCTAGAAATGAAGAAGCATAAACAACTTTTGATCGGTCGTTATTGAAGGTTTGAGGGTCATTATGGAACAGGAGCTTGCAGGTTTGCAAGAAGGGTTGCAATCTGTCTGGATGTTCTCCATCGAATTTATCAGGAGATTTCATAGAAGGAGTTTTGAATTTAGATCCCTCTGAAGACGTTGAATTTGAAAGGGTCTTCATGAAAAGTCTCATGAAATCTTCCAGAGAATTGGATGGTCCAGGTTCTGAAGGTTGACCAGAAGGGTGGTTAGCAGGGGCGGATGGTGCCTCGTGCATTGTATCCTCTCCTTCTTCATCATCACTAGAATCATCGAAATCTTGTGGGATGTCTTCTACCAATTGGACTGAATGTTGCCGTTCCCTAAGGTCGAGTGGCTCCAAGGAGTGAGTGCGGGAAACAGGCCTAGTGGCTGTTGGCCTGCCTCTGGCGCGAGCTCTAGTAGTAGCGCCCGTAGGAGGAGTGCGTTGAACAGGTGCCATTTTAAGAATTTAGAGAAAACACCTGAAAAGGGACGTAGTAGTGCAAAGAATGAGAACTACAGAAAATTAAATTATACTGTCACCGGAGGACCTACGCACAAGGTCAAGGATGTTCCTGCAAGTGAGATAAAAGGTTCAGATACTTCTTCGAAGCACAGAGGGATAGTTTGAGGAAGTGATTCGAAGATGACTCAAAGGGAGAACTAATGCTTTGAATTATGTTTGAGAAGGATTCTAATATAATTGAACGGTAATATTAAAATTCTTAAGATCTCACAAAGGGTTGGAAACTCAACAATCAAAGATTTAGGATTTAGATATGATTATTGAGAAAATAAAGAAAGATACAATAATAATGATTTTCACTTAGAGTTTTATCACTATTAACTATAAATACGTTTTATAATTTAATTCTAAGGAATGTCGAACCAAAAAACCCAGCCCCTTTTATATCCTTTACTCCTCCTCGCATTGACCTCATACCCATCCAATATTCCGCACACCACAAACCATTTAAAATATATCCGTTACACCTGGACCCTCCTCACTAACATCCGTTAACCCCTTAATCCTTCACTAACCATTCCGTCCATGCTCACTACCCCTTAATAACCCACAGACATTTCATGAACCCTTTTAATGTACTATTATATTAACTATTGCACTGTGTGTCACTTATTGGGAAAAAGACTAAGACACACTATTGAGAGATTGACTAGTTTAGATTTAGAGTTTTAGGCTAGCTCGATTGAATAGCGAGTACACAAAGGAAAGTCGCAGTTGCTATGGAGAGTTGCTTTCTGCACTTCGAGTATGGATTTGAACCCTTTAGTATTGATTTAATGAGCTACTTTTGCCTTGAGTGTCACGTGTTGCGTGACAGGTTCTCCATATTGCATGGTGTATATATATTCCTGATCCCTAATTGTGGATCCCTTAACATTGATACCCCCTATTATTATTATTATTATTATTATTATTATTATTATTATTATTATTATTATTATTATTAGGTGGTGCATGGGTGGGTAGGGAAGTGAACTCTATATCAAAAATTATATGCTATAGTGTGCTCCCCCCTCCCAAAAAAAACCACCCTTTTTACTGAAGAAGTAATGTCAAGTGTGTGTGTGGGGGTTCTTTTTTTTTTTTTTTTTGTGAATAATGAAATACTTTTTAAAATAATGACAAATGTCTAACTTTGATATCCCCTATTGTTTTTATCATATTCTCAAAATACCCATCTCTCTCTCTCACTTTCTCTTCCCACCCCCTCTTCCATACTACTACTACTACTACCAATTCTCAAATAAATATAAATTAAAAATTTAATACATAATTAGATAACACATAATTTATTTATTTATTTTTTTTTAAAAAATAAAATAAAAAAAAAAAGCGCAAGAAGATCTCCATCCTGCCCCACTTGTGTCAATAACAGTTATGACTAACGTATTTAAGGACACTTGAAAAACTGAATCTATATACTCTACATTGCAAATTTGAAAAAAATCAAATCAAATCAAACTACCCATATTAGATTGAGATGTAGTAGCAGAAGGACCACCACCACCACCACCACCACCACCACCACCTTGTGACTGAAAAGAAGAGAGAGTAAGAGAAGCAGGTGGAGGATATGAATTATTTAATCCACTTGGATGACTAGAGATGATTGTAGAATTAGCCCCACTTTGAGTTTGCATAGATGGTATGTTTGACACGCCAGTGGGTTGTGCATATAAAAACAAAGATGAACCTGTTGTTGTTACATTATTGTTACCAGTAGCAGAAGCAATCGTATTTGTATTCTGATTAGGCAAGATGGAGGACATTCGAAATGGATTGAACCCAGTCATTTGAGATACCAATTGAGATGTTGGCGCATTATAAGAGTTTGGAAGGGATGAGTTGTTGGATGGAAGGGGAGGAAGTGAAGAAGCTAATGATGCGCCAAAGGAGGAAGAAGGTTTGAAAGGCTTGATAGTTGAACCCCCAAAGCCAGTTGGTTGTGGGACTAGTTCATGGGGAGTCATCATCCCACTTGACGAGGAGGAGGATTGGAAAGAAGACGAATTGAGAATTGTGTTGTTTGGATGCTGTATAGTAGTAGTAGAGGGTGAATTGGATAAAGTAGAAATTGGGGCGAAATCTTCCGAGTTGGGTTTAGTCACAGCAAATTCTGAAGCTACATTAGAAAATAACCCGGCTGCTCCAGTTTTTTGCTCTTGGGCCATAGGTTTCCCTCCACCTTCTAACTTTTGTAATTGGGAGCTAAAGAAATCAGTAAACCTGTCATCATTGTTAGAGTTTGTCGGAGTCGATGAGGGAATCTGAGGGGTGCTAGATTGAGAGACTGAGGGTTGATGTATGAATTGAGAAGAAGAGGCTTGTTTCTGCTGAAACTGGATCTGAGCAGCTTGGTCTCTTAATCGCTGTTCATTTTGAGCATGAGAATAAGAGGAATTGATCAATGCATTGAGGGAAGGCCCAGAAGGGAGTTTAGGAACAGCAGGGATGTCGCTCGAGGACGGTGGAGCAAAAGGGTTTCTTGAGCCTGTAACTTGCGCCTTGATGGGGTGAGTGAAGCTTGAGGGTGAAGAGCCCAAGTGATTTGGCTGGGATGATGAGAGGGAATCATTGGGACGAGTCAGAGGAGCCGAAAGAGCTCCATTGGAGCGATCAGGAATGGAAAATGGAGTAGAACCTTGGATAGGTTGATTCTGCCACGACAAATCATTTGAATGATAAGTGGGAGGTTGAGCGGCAGTTTGCTGGAGCTGAAGCTGCTGATTCATGAAAGGATTGAAAGCAGAGACTGGCCTAGGTTGGGATTGGGATACCATGGGAGGTGAGGGTTGCTGAATTAAAATGCTTTGACGAAAAGGATTGGAGGACCCTGTAGGTTGGGGCTGAAGAAAGCCGATTTGGCCGCCCGGAGCAAAGCCAGTATGCTGCGCTTGCAACAATGAAGGCTGATTGAAAAAAACAGGTGAGTTATTAAAAAGTGACTGGCCAATGGTGCTGCCGTTAGGATAACCAGTTGGTTGGGCCAACACGATAGAATGCTGACTAGGAAATCCGGTTGGCTGCTGTGAGGGGACAAAGGCAGAAGTAAATGAGGGGATTTGAGTCCGTTGTTGAGGATTTGGAGAGCCGGTCTTTGCATTGAACATTGATTGCTGCTCGTTTTCGATTGATTCAAAAAAGTCAGTAAAGTTTTTTTGAGCATCAGATGGAGCCGGGATGACTAAAGGTTTAGAGGTGGATGAAGATTCAGGTAATGATAAAGGTGCGGGGGTTTCTGGGAAAGAGGAGAAGAGATGAGTATGGGACAAGTAAGGATGTGATGAGATAGATGGCAAGAAAAGAATGAGCCAAAAAAAAAAAAAAAAAAAAAAAAAAAAAAAATGACTAGTAGAGTTAAAGTAAACGTACTAGAAGAATTCGGTTTCTGGCTAGGTTTTCCATCAGCAACACGCTTACTTTCTTTATACTCTTCACGATTCCGTTCGAAATTTGGATCGTTGAGATATTCTTCTAGTGATCCAGCCAAGGAGACAGGAGCATGACGAAGATTGGGAATGTTGACATTGATGATAGCTTGTAACTTCTTAGAGGCTCCCAAATAGGCTACTACACGTTCACATTGACGACAAAAGTTTTTATAAATTTTCAAAGCCGTGCCCGCATCGATCTTTGACATTTCAAAGTAATGTTCTATGTATATATAGAGATAATATATATAGCACAGATGGAGTTAAAAAGAGAGAGGAGTGAAAGATGAAAGAAGAGAGAAACCGATCCAAGCACTGACCGAGAACATTGATGACGGCTTCATTAACGGCCTGGAAAAGAATCAAAAGATCCTTGACCAACAAACGGAGAGCACTCATGACGAGATCATCGGCGTTATCCTCGAGATAAAACTAAGCAAAGATATAGATATACATATATATATATATAACAGGATTGAGCCAAAGCAAAGAAGAGGGAGGGAGGAGTTGGGAAAAAGAAAAAGAAAAAGAAAAAGAGGTATAAATATAAACCTTGCAGTCGATAAGAGCATCGAGTAACTTTTGAAGGATGCCGACTTCTCTAAGAAGACCTTTTTCGACGGTCAGCGTGCGAAGTCGATTAGGACCAGATTTAGAAGAACGAAGATTAGAAGGGGCTTCAGAACGAATGCGAATGGGATCATGTTTGAGGGAACCATAAGCCTTGAAGCGAGCGAGAAGATAATTAGCATATCTAGACAAATTCTGAGGAGCATGATGATGAGCGGAAGCGAGATCGATAAGACCGAGGGAGCGACCATCACGACCATCGGTACCACTCCAATAAGACATGACTTCTTCCGAGTTTCCGGCGCGAATCAAAGTATGAACGACGAGAAGAGCCTTGAAGACGATAGAAGAGTTAGGATCCCGAAGACGAGCAGCCAAAGCGACGGAGACATCCTGGAAGGAACCATCTGCCTGATAAGTTGCGGTGACGAGGGCATCGATGTACTTTGGCTTGGGAGGAGCGTGTTTGGGTTTAGTGGCCCCACAGACGACTTTGTGCCAGTGGCCAGACATTCGGGAGCGTTGTCGCTGGCTCACTCGCCTCCATTCCGACTAATCCTTCTCATCTTTACAACACGCTGTATTTTCAACTTCATCTTGCATCTCACTTACATCAATGCCAACACTGCCAAGTATCGAGGTCTGATTGAATGATATCATAAACACTAAAATTGTAACCTTGCAATCTTAAAGTTTTATTCTATAAGGAATGTTCTTCTTATATATCTTTACTCTTTGACTCCTTAAAATTCAAATTACTGTATTTTAAATGTTTGTCATTCTATTTTAAATTCTAATTAATTTGTACAAAGTGTGACATCTAAAGTGAACTCTAAACTATATCAAATAAATGTGGTATCTTTTATTGATGCATCATTTTAGCCCACTTTTGTTACTTGCACATTCTTATTTTTGTGATAGTTTTCTCTCACACTCCCTTATGGATGCTTGTTAACCCCATGTATTTTCTCTCTCCTTTTTGCCTATAAAGGGCCTCCTCTTTTGTGCTGTTTGATTCATTCCTTAACTTAACTATGTTATTAAAACACTTTAAAGTAAAGCATTACTATTATTTGTCTTTTAGTATGTACATTATTGTGATTCTAAATTATAAATTATAATAATATTTATATTCTTACCTCTTCTATTGAGTAAAAGTAAAATCATAAGATAAATTATACGTACTTGACTTGAGAATTCCAAATCCATCGGCCAATACTGTAAATCACCACCAAAAATCTTCTAGACCAAAAGGAGTCCCCCAATAACCATTATCAAAAAAAAAATAATAATAATAATAAAAAATCTTCAGCTTGAAACCTGTCAACTGCTCCATTTTTTAAGTGAAATCATATAAAAAGCATCATAAACTTCATTTTTTGATTGAATGATCTCAATATCCAAATAGTTGGCCTTCACATCATGAGAGGAGACTATCTATTGTGCATCTTTAAAATTTTCCACTTCAAAAAGGACCCAGAACATCAGAGATAATGATTTCCAAAGGCTCAGGATCTCAGTCAGTTGGAAGAAGTGTATATCTTTGGACATTTTTGCAGAGACAGCATTCTTCACAGTCAATAATTCCAAGAAGAAGGAAAGAAGGGAGACTTTCAGCCAGGCTATACCAAGATTCTATTAAATTCTTCTTATTTTACTTGGACATCAATAAGAGATAAAAATGTATGTAAATAATATATACAAATTAATATTATATTAAAAAATAAAATTATATAACAATATAATTAAAAAAAAATTTATATTAATTTTATTATGATTTAAAATGTATATATAATTAAATACTCATAAAATATATATTCTATTCTATAAAAATTGGAACATTTTTATATATTTAATTTTTATAAATTAATCATTATTTAATTACAAATTTATATTATAATTATAAGTAATTTAATTATTTAATTATATATATTAAAAAATAAAAATCATATTTTACAACCAATAATTATTGGGCGCTTCTTTGATTTACAACTGTGTCCTCAAATAAATTAAACAAGTGAAACATTTTATTTAATAAAATATAAAGGTTTTATTTTAATATTTAGTGATTTCATTAATATAATGACTTGTTAAATTTCAATAAATATTATACCAGTAAAACTTGTTTAACATACTTAATTAATTATGAGTTATTGTCGGCCGGTCGTCTAGAAGAAGGAGAAAAATAGAAGAAGGAATGAGAGGAGGAGAAGGAGGAAAGGAGTATGGGTAATAAAAAAAAATAAAATTTAATAAAATTATTTAATTTATTGAGAGAAAAACAACGATAAGTGAGCTGGGAGGTGACAACAACTTGGTTTTATTAATATTAATATTATTTAAGTAAGAGTTCTGCGCGGCAACCAAAATAATTACTATCAGACTTAAAGCAACCTTTTAAATTGTTATATAAAATTTTAATTAGAATTTTATTACTAATAAAAAGAATATAAACGTAATATAAAAATTGTATTTAAATTGTTGAGTGTATAATAAGTGATAAGGCTACAGGGGATTATCCAAGGCCCTTTTATAGGCAATGGGTCCTCTGAAGCGCTACTATATCAGTAAATACAATGATTAGAAAGGAATAAAACAAATATATCAAAAAGAGTAAATGAAACATAACAATATAGAGAAAAACATGAAACAATTAATTAAAAGCCCAATTAAGAATCCAATTTCCCCGCCATTAATCCCCAAATCAGTAAGTGACAATAGTAAATAACTAAACAAGAGTGGAAACATAGGAACTATGAGAAATATAATTCCCAACAGATGGTACATTCTGATTAGAGGACATTTTAAGTGAAACAAAAAATAATTTGACGCAACAAAACAATCAATTAATCTCAATTTAGTTCAAATTAATTTATTTGTTTTTTTCTAACACAATTAAGGGTCAAAAGAAGCGTCCTTAATAATTGTTTAGTGTCATATGAGAGGTATTAGTTAATATATAAATTTAAGTAATTAATTTAAATATATTATAAATCAAATTTACACTTGTAATTATAATATATGTTTTTTAATTAATTAAATATAAATTTATAATTATTAAATATATAAAAATGCGCCATTATTTGTAGAATATATTATATTATGCTCAATTTAATTGTATATAAAAATATATATAACCAATAAATTTAATGTAACATTTGTATATAATAAAATTCTTATATAATTTCATTATGTAATAAAATATTAAGTTATATTCATTAAATACAAGTTTTACCCACTCTTTAAGGTTTTATAATTTATATATCATTTACTGGACTCCTGGAATAGCCTGGCTGACAGTTATACTACATTAACTAAGTAATAAATTCTTTAGATCAGAATTAGTATAATTATTATGTTTTCACTTAATCTGATTTTTAATAATCATGTAATCTGTTTTAAAAATTACTAGAGTTACATTACACTATTTTATACCAAATTAGTATCCCACATCATCCATAACATTGTTTGAGGGTTTAAAGGGTTGATACATTGGGTTTTTATCTCTTTTTTAGTAAATTGTTACATGGCATCAATACATTCTTTTTTACACTTAATTTTCATTTGTTTTAAATTTTTTACTTTGTATATCACCCCACAATATGGGGGGGGTGGACTTGCTAGCAAGTCCGCAACCTTGGACCCAAACTCACCACAGATTGAACACACATTGAGCTATTGACAAAGGAACCATACAATCAGGGATGAACACCACTTAGCAGAACAGTTTGAGGTGGATGTTGAAGTAGAGTTCAGTATGGGTTTAATATGAGTTCAGTCTGAGTTCCATCTGAGTTCAGGTTGGGGACTTGCTAGCAAGTCCACCTCCTATATTGCGTAGTGTATACATCTAGTAACACCTCAGAGGGCCTCTCTTACCTATAGAAAGGACTTGGTTTCTCATCTTTTAGTCTTAATTACTTAACCTAATTTACAAATTGTAACTTACAAGTTTTTTCTACAATTACCCCTATTTTTTTCTATCTATTTTATTAAAGTATTATAAATACTATTAAAATTTATGAAATCTATATGTATACAAGGTTGCATTAAGAACGGTTCAATTATTAACATTTGTTTTGTGATTAGCAGAGAGATAATTTTTTTTTTTAGGATTATGAAAATTTGTACTAGCTGGATTGAGGCATCATTGGCTGTGTATAGGATTGGTAAACCAAGGGAAAATATTGAGGAATTATGGGTATATAAGGAGGGGGTTTTTGGTTTTATTTTTTACATTCTTTAACATTACAATTAAACCATATAACCATTACAATTACAAGACATTTCATTAGTACTTTTTTAAGTCTTTTGATAGTGTTTGGATTATTATATCTATTTTTCTATCAACTATAAATTGTAAACCATTAATCATTGGTGAGATTAACATTACTAAGACCCTTATATTGAGTTACGTTTTAATACTTATTGAATTGGTACTAAAGTATTCATATAGGACCATTAAAATCTTATAGAAAACTGAATAATCAAGCTATTTACATCCTGGTAGTTGAACTCAGCCTGAAAATTCTTTTTACTTTTTTTTCACTTTTCTTTTCACTTTTCTTTTCACTTATTTTTTCACTTTTTTGTCACTTATTTTTTCACTAATTTTTTCACTTTTCTTTTCACTTTTTTGTCACTTATTTTTTCACATTTTTTTTTTCACTTATTTTTTCTCTAATTTTTTCACTTTTTTGTCACTTATTTTTTCACATTTTTTTTTTCACATTTTTTTTTTCCACTTATTTTTTCACTTTCTTTTCACTTATTTTTTCACTTTTTTGTCACTTTCTTTTCACTTTTTTTTTCACTTTTCTTTTTACTTTCTTTTCACTTTTTTTTTTTTTTTTTTTTTGCTCTTTTTTATTTTTCACTTTTTTTTTTCACTCTTTGTATACTTTTTTTCACTCTTTGTATACTTTTTTTCACTTTTTTTTTTTTTTTTTTTTTTTTGCTCTTTTTTTTTCACTTTTTTTCACTTTTTTTTTTTTTGCTCTTTTTTATTTTTCAAATTTTTTTTATTTTTTTTTTTCACTTTTTTTTTTTTGCTCTTTTTTATTTTTCAATTTATTTTATTTTTATTTTTTATTTTTTATTTTTCACTTTTTTTTTAAACTTTTTTTTTTTTTGCTCTTTTTTATTTTTCACTTTTGTTCACTTTTTTTTTATTTTTTTTTTTTTGCTCTTTTTTTTATTTTTTTTTTTCACTTTTTTTTTTCACTTTTTTTTTCACTTTTTTTTTTTTTTTTTGCTCTTTTTTATTTTTCAATTTTTTTTATTTTTTCACATTTTTTCTAAACTTTTTTTTTAAA
>JASXTE010000007.1:16675000-16727500 GCA_030280995.1 Hemileia vastatrix
TTTTTACACTTTCTACTTTCATTTTACTTTTTACTTATTTTTCACTTATTTTACCATTTTTTCATAACTTTTTTTTTTACTTATTCTTTCAATTTTCTTCACTTATTTTTTAAAACATATTTTGAATGTTGTCTTTAACATTCTTTCAGAGTTTTTTATACTTTTTTTCTTTATTTTTTGTGCTTTTTTTTGCCTTTTTTGCCTTTTTTCATTTTTTTTTACTTTATTTTAAACTTTTTTCTAAATTTTTTCTATTTTTCTATTTTTTTTAAATATTTTCTTCAATATTTTTTCACTTTTTTTGTCAGCCTAGGTATCCCCAGGACTAAGTATTTCTTATGTTTAAAATAAGATAATATTAATTGATATAAACTTATAAGTTAAAATTTTGGTTATAATGCTTATATATATATTTATTACACTATTATATGACATATATGAACTTAAATAGCTTATCCATAGCCCCATAATTCTAATTAAGGTGCTAATGTAGTCATAATATACTTATCTTAAGTGTTATTAAGTAATTATAGACATACATAAGCTTATATGTAAGCATAAATCTCATATTCAGTGAAATATGCAGTCATTAATTGTGATGGAGGGTCCTTACTGGAGGTCTGGGTGTTGAAAATTTTTAAAGTGGATGCCATGGGGAGGTTATGAGACCTCATAGCTCTGTAATTGCCAGGGATAGCAGTGACATCATCTACATTGAAGGTCTGTGCACTCCAGTGAATTTTGGTATAATTAAAGGAGGATTTGCTGGGTTATTGGACATCACTTACTTACTAAACATCAATTAAACATCATTAAACAATTATTATCATATAAAAATATATTTAAAAGCCCTTATAGATTTATATTATCTTTATATTAGCTATAACTATATTTTATTAGTCTATTTTCCATCACTAGTCCACACCAATCCAAATATTGTGAGTTAAAAATTGAGCATAACTTTCACCAGAAAACCTACACACAAGGTTAAGGGTGCAACTGAGTAAGTGAGACTGGTAAGGTTGAATGAGGATTACTTCAAAGATATATATTATGTGCTTTGAGGCAAGTTCAAGGTGAATAATAATGTATGGAAGAGTAACACTAAAATTCAAGGAATCTCACAAAGGGTTGTAACTTATTAATCAAAATGGATTTAGGAGTTTTAGAAGTTTTTTGAATAAAAATTGATTATTAAGAGGGGTAGGAAACAATAATAGCTATATATAAATGTAACTACTATCACAATGATATAATATAATTTAATTCTAAGGAATGTTGAACCAAATACACCCAATTATATAGAAAACTCTACCTTTCATTGACCCTTTTAATTATCCATCCTTAATTTACCACTGACCCTCCATTATAACCCACAGATTCTTTAACCTTACTCCTACTCCTACTCACAGACCTTTAATTACCCGTAATCACACAATAACCTAATATTAAAACTATACTATTTTATACAAGCACTAATACACCATGCATTTGCTTAAAGTTGGAGAGTATAAGCAAATGATTCATTAATTTTGATTTAAGGTTTTAGATAGCACAGTTGCTAGTGTGTTCAAATCAAGACAACAAAGGGGAAAAGCAGTTATTAGGTAGATGTTGCTTTCTGTGCTTTGAGTATGGATTTGTGTATCAATATATGGATTAAAAAATTGACTTTGCTTCCAGTTTCATGTGGTGTGTGACAGATTCCCAGGTGTAAAATGCAAGCTCTGTTGAGCATGAGAACTCTTCATCTCTCTCTTCTTGAAAATTTCACTAGAATTTTGTATATAGATTTTAATTTAATATCCTTACTATGACCAATAATAACAATCCCACCCCTACTCCTCCTCATCCCTGGGCTGAAAGAGGGATAAACACTTTCCAATTTAAAATAGCATGCACATCTTACATTGCTGTGGACATTTTCTTTATGGAGAGCACCACATCCTGAGGCCCTTGCAAGAAGTGCAAGTTTTGTCAATGGTTTTGAGTTACATGTGATGCTTTGGAGAAGAATTCAGCCATCAAGGATTGACTCTCTGTGACTTATTTCTGGTTGATGGCTAAAGATCATGTCATTGTCAAATATATTTGGGAAGTACCCATCAAGAACAATTTGGTGGTAGATAGTGTTGGGGATGATTTGGATCAGGAGGAAAGGAATGAGATTTCTGGCTAGGTAGCCAGATTGAGGCAAGGGTAGAGTCCAGTGACTACCAAAAAAGAGATTGAAAAATTGTTCAAGAATGGATCATATCCAGTAGTGGAGGTAGCTCCTAATTTGAAATGATTTTGACTAGTGGTCAAGGATGATGATGATGAGGCACTGATCATGGTTTAACCCACCAAATATAGTTTATTTATTGAAGCTGATCCAGAGTTTGAAGTAAGTGTTTTTTGATTTTAACTTTGTTTTGCTTTGCTAGATAATTGATCCCTAATTTATTACATGGAAGAAATAAATAAAGTATTGCCTATCAAAATGGAAGTAGTAGTGGATGGACCTTGAGTCAAGGTTGAATGATCCATCAAAGCTGATCCCTCAAGGACTGCCCCCACAGAACCTACAACTAATGCTTCAAGTGGGGAGGCAGAATTAGATCAGGTGTGGTTGAAGACACCAAACCAGGCTTGTTGAAACACTTTTTTCACACAACTGTGCAACAAGATTATTGGAATAGTGGTTGCTGCTTCCTTCAATGTCTCTGAGGAATTACTGGATATCAGTGAAGTGGTTCCAGTTCGGGAAGAGGTAGTTTTCCAAAAAAAAAAAGAAAGGATATTTGAAGGGTGTTTGAGAAGATGAAGGAATTGATTTGAAGAAAAGTAGAAGAGAAATTTTTGAAACAGAAAAGAAAAAGAAAAAAGAAAGAAAATTTGTATATAGTTGTATCTTGAATATTTGTAAATTTTGTTGCTTTATTTTGTGTTGAAAATTTTATTTTGTTTTAAAGAAAGAAAGAAAATAAAATTAAAATTAAAATTGAGAGAAGAGAAGAAGAAAAAAATAGATTTTAAAAATGTGTTTTAATTTTAATTTTTAGGTTTGTAAATTTTAGAAATGAAAAGAAATGAAAAGAAAAATATAAATGAAATTTAAAATTGATTTAGATAAAAACAAAAAAATAAAAATAAAATGATTTTTTTAAAAAGATTTTAAGGAAAGGTAAATTAAATTTAGGGTTTAAGTTTCTTAGGATATTTCATGTGAAAAGATTTTAGAAGTTCAGGACAGTTTGAAACATTGATGGCAGGTTCCCAAGATATTTTATTTGAGTTATTGAGGTAAACTTTCCATTTAAAAAGGTATTGAATTTTCCCCTTGCACCTTCTTGAATCAAAAATCCAACTTACTTCCCACTCTAGATGATTTTCTACTTTGACTGGTTCTGGAGGGGTTTGTTTCTTGCCCAGGTATATTTCTAAAGAAAGTTTGAAGAGAGATATGTGAAAAACAGGATGAATTGATTGCCATTTTAAAGGCAACTTGATTTGATATGCATTTTTAGAAACTTTTGCATCAATTTCAAATGGACTCAAGCACTTTTGAAAAAAATTTCTTGATGGTTGAGTTTTTCAAATATTTTAGATTCAAGCCATACTTTATACCCTGGTTTAAAAGGTGGAGCAGATTGTTGATGTTTGTCAGCCTCTTCCTTATATCTTTGATTTGTTACCTTGAGGTTAGAATGAAGTTTGCCTTGAAGTTGTGAAATGGCTCAAAGATAATGTTCAACAGGATGATTAATTCCTACATGAATTGGATTGAATTGAGGATGTCGTCCATAGATTGTTTAAATAGGAGATTGTTTTGTTGAGGAATGTGTTAAATTTTTATAAACAAATTTGGCCAATGGTAAGCATGTGGTCCAATTGTCTTGTTGGTAGTTGAAATACATTTGAAGATATTGCTCAAGTATTTGTTTTATTCTTTCAGTTTTCCCATTGGTTTCAGGATGATAAGCAGTAAAAATATTCCTTGTAATATTTATTTGTCAAAAAAGTTGAGTCTAGAAAGTAGAGAAAAACTGGGATCTTCTATCTGAAATAATATCAGTGGTTAAGCCATGTTTAGAAAATAAAAATTCTAGAAATAATTTAGCTAAATCTTCTGTGGTTTAAATAGTATTAGTTTTAATGAAAATAGAAATTTTAGAGAATATATCAACAATGACTAATATATCATTGAAGCTATCTGATGGAGTTAATTGATAAATGAAATCCATTGAAGTTGATTCCCATGGTTTAGAGGGATTTGGAAGTGGTTGAAGAAACCCATACTTCCTATGTCAAAGTACCTTGTTCCTACTAAATTAATAAAAGGCTTTTATATAGGCCTTAATTTCCCTGGTCATTCCTGGACAGAAGAAATTGCTTGCCATTAGCTGGTAGGTTTTATCAACCCCAAGATGAACAGCTAATGGAGAATCATTTCTACTATTAGAAATCCATAGCTTTATATCCTTATTATTAGATATGACTACTCTACCTTCAAAGAATAACAGAACTGATTCTATGCTGAACCTCTGGGCCCCTTGCTTTGAGATTATTTTGTCTTTAATCCCCAAACAATAATCACCCTTTGATTAACCTTCTCAAATTTTGGATAGTGGATTTCAGATTTATTGTGTTGTCATCAAATTAAGTTGATTAGTCTTAAAAATTGATTCATTGAAGATTTATTTCACATTTTATGGATTCTTGTCAGCAAATTCCTCCCCCCACTGAAGATAAATGTTGTCCCAACGTGATAAAATATCAGAAACTACACAATTTTTTCCTGGGCCGTAGGTAATATTAAAAAAATTCAGATAAAAACTCAGCTCATCTAGCCTGACCTCTAGTAAGTACTTTGGAAGACATAAGGTATTTCAAAGCATCATTATCAGTTAGGATTTGAAAAGAACTATTTAGACTGAGATGAAAAGAAAACCATTTTTTTAGACAATGAATAATAGCTAGTAATTCTTTATCATGAATTTCATAATTTAATTCTTCTGCAACCAATTTTTGTGATTTGAATGAAAAAGGATTAAAAAATTTTGTTTCAGAATTGAATTGGGATATTAACCCTGCTATAGCATAATCTCTAGCATCTGTATTGACTATTGTCAAGGCTGTAGGATCAAAGTGTTGTAGTATTGGGGCTGTGGTGAAAGCAGTTTTCAATGCTTTGAATTCTTTCTGTGTTATATCTTTGAAAACAAAGGGAATATCCTTTTAAGAAGAGAAGTAAGATTTGTTATAGTGTTAAAGTATTATTTTATAAATCTTCTATAAAAAATTTAAAAAAACCATAAATCCCTGTAAGGATTTAAGGTTGGTTCACTCTGGCCATTCCAAAACTTTTTGAACTTTTTTTCTGTCCATGACTAAACTCTCAGTGGAAAATGTAAACCCCAATAAGTCAATAGATTTAAGGGGGAATCTTCACTTGTTGTTCTTGGTGTAGAGTCCTTTTCTCAAAGCTGAGTAAGAACCATTTTGACATGTTGCATATGTTCTTTGAGTGAGTTCAAGAAAGTTAAAATGTCATCTAGGTAGAGGACAAAAAACTGTTCAAAAATATCTTGGAAGATATCATTGACAAAATTTTGAAAAGTTGATGGTATGTTACACAATCCATAGGGCATTACCAAATATTAAAAACTACCAAATCAGGTATGCACTTCAGTCAAAGGCTCATGACCTTCTGCAATATGTATAAGTTTTTAAGCACCTCTGAGATCAATTTTAGAAAAGAAATTTGCACCATTAAACAAGGAAAGGAGTAATGACATATGATGAGCTGGATATGTGTTCTTCTTAGTCACTGTGTTGAGTTTTCTGTAATCAACACATAACATAAGACTTCCATACTTTTTCTTGACAAAAAGAGCTGGAGATCTTGTTGGAGATTTACTGGCTCAAATGAAACCTTTTGCTACATTCTCTGAAATGTAGTCTCAAAGAACTTGAGATTTGTCCTTTGACAAAGAATAGACAGGACCTATTAACTCTATTTGAAGATTGTAGGGTAGATGAGGCAGTGTCTTGTTGGCCTTTTGGATTGAGAAAACATTGATGAAGTCATGATAGGCTTCAGGTAGAGTTTATTTAATGGCTTCAATGCTGATTTGGTCATCCTCATCTTTGAAGAATTCTTCCAAAGGTTTACCTGTATTTAGAGAGCAAAATTTGGTTACCTTGAGGATATTGAAATCCTTTTTGAGTAAAGTAGTTGAACTAGAATAGTTAATCATATGCTCATTTAAAGGAAGATCAGATGCTTGCAATACATCTGGCATAGAATTGTCTTCTATTTGTACTTTGTCAGAGGGGTTGTTTAACTCCCTATTGACCTGAATTGATGAATCAGAAATATACTTAGAACAAGGGGTGTTCAATCCCTGTGACCAATCAATTTTGGAATTCCAATGCTGTAAAAAGTCATGTCCAAGAATGGTATTGTTCATCCTTGGAGCATCCAAGACTGTTAATTTCCACTTGAAGGAGCTAAATCTTGGAAAGTTGAAAACCCATAAAACTTTCTTACTAACCCAGTATTTGGGTTCCTCTTATTGGGCCAAATAAATTAGATTTCAGTCAATTTCTACAAATTTCAGCTTAAATTTTTTGGCAAAAGATAAACTGATAAATGAAATTGAAGCTACAGAGTCTATAAGACAACTGAAGGGTATATCCTCCTTAAAAAGAATTAATCTCAAACAGTTAAGGGAAACTCCATTCCTTAGGACATGGAGATTCTGTTCACTTGGAGGTATAAAATAGTTTGCTTTGCACACAAGTAAACTATTCACTAGTTTTTGTTACTTGGAACTGTTACCTTCACTGTCCTTTAATTTAGCACATTCATCCAACTTGTGCTTTCCCCCAAAATACATACACAACCTATTATCTGCTCTTCCTTTACTTTCAGCTTCCTTTAATTCCCCTTTTATATCCAATACCTTACTGATATTGCCTGGGGTTGAGCTTTTGGATCATAAATTTTCCTTACCCTTTTGATTAGTTTTGGTTTGAGATAAGTTTTGAGTTAATTGAGGATGATCCCAAGAAGTTCATGATTTAAAGTTTGAACCATGAGATTTATTGGCATGACACCTTTTTTGAAGACAGCCTTTGTAAATTACATCCAGTTCAAGGGTCCTATCCATGAGGTCTGTTAAGGTTGAAATTCTCTGGCCATGAATAGTTTGTTGGTCCAGAATCCTCAAAGGAAGTCCCTTTTTGAAATGATACTTTAGGGCTGCATCATTCCAACCTACTTTAGTTTGTAGAGCCCTGAAGTTTGAAATATATTCAGAAGCTTTTCCATTATTGTTCATGCAAAGGAAATCTAATTCAGTTTCCGTGTTATTAGTTTAATTAGGGTCCTCAGATAACATAAAATGTTTATCTTTGAATTTTTCCCAATTGTTGATTAGCAAATGGGTTTCTGTCAAAGAAGCATGAGCGGATATGGCTTGAACAATTGTGATGCCTTCCCAGATAAGAATGATGAAGCATAAATTACCTTTTAATGGTCCATATTAAAGGTTTGAGGGTCATTATGTAACAATAATTTGCAGGTTTTCAAAAAAAGTCTCATTCTTTCAGGATGTTCTCCATTGAATTTATCTGGGGATTTCAGCAAGGGAGTTTTAAATTTAGAGTTCTCCAAAGGAGAAGAATTAGAAATGTATTTTACTAATAGTTTCATGAAATCCTCCAATGAAGGAGTTGGACCATGTTAAGAGGTTTGGCCCAAAGGGCTGGCAGCTCGGGTAGATAGTGCCTGGTGCATTGTATCTTCTCCTTCTTCCTCCTCACTAGAATCTTCAAAATCCTGAGGAATGTCCTCTACAGATTAAATTGAATGTTCCCGTTCCCTTAATTTTAGAGGATCAAGGGAGTGAGTGCAGGAAATAGGTCAAGAAGCTGTTGGCCTATCCCTGGCGCAAGCTCTAGTAGTAGCACCCATTGGAGGAGTGCATTGAACAGGTTCCATTTAGACTTAGCCCCTAAATACATAGTAGTACAAGTCAAAATGAGAGCTACAGAGAATTAAATTATACTGTCACTGGTCAACCTATGCACAAGGTCAAGGGTGTTCCTGAGTAAGTGAGACTGGTAAAAGTAATTGAGGACTACTTTGAAATACAGAGGATTTCTTTGAGGGAGTGATTTGAAGATACATTAAAGATAAATTATGTGCTTCAAGGAATGTTTTAGGTGAATAATAATGTATGGAAGAGTAACACTAAAACTCAAGGAATTTCACAAAGGGTTTTAACTTAATAATCAAAAGGGATTTGGGAGTTTTAAAAGGTTTTTGAATGAAAATTTTTTATTAAGAAGGGTAGGAAACAGTAATAGCTATGTATAAATGTAGTGATTATCACAATGATATTTTATAATTTAATTCTACGGAATGTCAAACCAAATCCCCCCAATTATATAGACAACTCCACCTTGCATTGACCCTTTTAATTATCTACCCTTAATTTACCACTGAACCTCCATTATGACCCACAGATCCTTCAAACTTACTCCTACTCCTATTCACAAACCTTTAATTACCCAAAATCACACAATCACACAATAAGCCAATAGTAAAACTATACTATTTTATACAAGTACTTATACACTGTGCATTTGCTTAAAGTTGAAAAGTATAAGCAGATGATTCATTAATTTAGATTTAAGGTTTTAGATAGTGTAGTTGCTAGTGTGTTCAAATCAAGACAAAAAAGGAGAAAAGAAGCTATTAGGTAGATGTTGCTTTCTGTCGGTGGATTGTCTAGAAGAAGAAGAAAAAGAAGGAAAAAAATGAAGAGGAGAAGGAAGAAATAAAGGCAGAGTTACAAAGGGTAGTAAGATAGTAAAAAAAGGAATAGAAATTATAAAAATAATTAAATTAAAGAGGAGAAATGCAACAACAAGTACTGAGAACTGAGACAACAGTGAGATTTTATTTATTTGTAAATATTTAATTGAGTAAGTAAATTCTTCTCTGCCTGGCTAACAATATTTAATATTAATAGACTTAGAGCAACCTTAAATTTATTACTGGATATTTATACTAGACTTTGTAATACTAATAGAAATAAATAATAATGGTTCGTAAGTACTTTAAAATATGTGTAATGTAAGTGATGACTTCTAAAGGGGAATTCCAAAGCCCTTTTATAGGCAAGAATACCTCTGAGGCGCCTCAATTATATATACAAAGATAATATTATTGTGAAACAAACAATTAAAAGAATTTAATTAAAACATACAAAATAAGAGGAAAGATCAAACCAATAAACTAAACCTGTGAATAATTAACTACCTTTCCCACCATAAAGTCCCAAAAAAAATAATTAATATAATGAATAACTATGTGAGTATGAAACCTGAGAACTGTGAGAAAGACAAATCTAAAACAGGTAGTACATATAGCTGAAAAGGGTTTAATTAAAACAAAAGGAATTATTATCACACTTTAATGTATATAATAAATTTTAATTCAGTATAAAGAAAATTAAATTAATTTTTTTAACTATTTCAAGTAATTTAATTATTAATTTAACTGAAAAAATTAATTAATTTAATAAAATAACTTATTTAGAGTGAGAATTTAAATTTATTATATTAAATAAGTATTTTAATTTATTTAGTAAATTTAGTGACACACTTAAGGGTCAAGGAAGCGCCCAATATTGATGGATAATATTATATGATAAGTTGTATTTAGTTTATATAAATTTTATTATTTAAATTGCAATTACATTATAAGTTAATTTTATTATTACACTTATAGTATAATTTTAAATAATTAATTTAGAAATTTAGAAATATTAAATACATAAAAAATGTGCCATGATGTTATAGAATATAATATATTTTATGTAATAAAAATTTCTTAATAATAAAATAAATATAATAATTATTTTACTTATAAAATATTTATATAATTTTATTCAATAAGAAATTTTATTGTAACTACATAAAATGCATAGTATTATTCCCTTAAATGATTCCAGTAATTTATTATACAATTTACTGGGCTCCTGAGATAGCCTGGCTGACACTTCCTGTGCTTTGAGTATGGATTTGTGTATTGATATATGGATTAAAAGATTGACTTTTTCTTTGAGTGTCACATGGAGCATAACAATAACAGTTTTATTAGTCTTTCCCTGAGGTTTAATCCATAAATTATTTAATATTAAGTAGTTGGACCATTAATATATACTATTAAATCATATTTTTTAAGTACTAGCATGCACTGACAGTTTTTATACTTTTTTTCATTATTTTTTTTACCTTTTTTTAAACTTTTTTGCACTTTTTTGGGGCTCTCTCTGCCTGGCTGCACCTGTCTGGGAGTGGATTTTACATGAAATGTGACTATTTGAAGCACGTTTACAAGCCTTGATGTAACTTTTCCATTACTTTGTTTTTATCATTGCTTATTAACCTTGACTTTTCCAACTAAATCAAAAGCAACAATGGCTTACACAGGATATAATTGTGGGTTCAACAAGGGTTTATTCAAACTACTTTTAAATAGTTATTATTGCTTTTTACTGGCACTTATTGGGTCAACCAGAAAGGAGGTTTAGTCTATTTTATAAGTAATAATTAATCAACCAAGTTAGAGAATTTAGTTAGCAGATTGTTAAGTGTAAGGGTGGGTGGTAATGTGAGGAAGTTATAACTCAGGTGTATTACAGATATAAAATAGGGCTCACTTGTACTAGTTATTTCTCAGAATTAAATTATCATATGTTTTACTCTTTCATTGCTTAGTAACACCTTTTTACCTTTAAACTCTTTTATTGCAGATATTATTACTAAGTTCCAACCCACCTTCTAAGAGATAATTACTAGCTTGAAATTAAGTCACAACTCTTTATTAGTACTAGTAATATACATTTAAGTACTTGTCAAACTTGCTCCTTGAACCTCATTATTCTAGTTTGAGAAAATTCCTCAAAGAAGATTTACTTTCCTAACCTCAACTCTTAGTTCCTCTTGAGCTCCCTCAACTAAGTGTGTAATTCATCTGGTGACAGGGGACTAAAGTCATTTCTGAATAGGAGTGACCTCAGTTGTTTGATAGGTGATATGGTCAATAAGGGGGGCATAAGGATCTAATGAAGCATTATTGTAAAAATCTCATTTTTTCAGGCATTTGCAAAGTAAAATTGCATGCTAGTTTGAACAATTGTAGAAAAATGCAAAATAACTTGCTTTAGTGGCATTATCTCTCAATTGCTATTGGTATTTATAATGCATGATTGTACGTTCAGTACCCAGAAATAAGTCGTTGTCACAAATTAATTTTTTTGGTTGTTGCTTCTTCACCTCATACCACCACCACCTCAATGATACCCACCCTCCTGTGCCTCAGTCCTAACTCACTCACATCTCAAGATTTTTTTGGAAAGGTCAGTCTTTCATTACTCTCATTAGTTTTCTTTATATTTCTTGTGGGAAATTATGTGATTTTTCCCACTTCACCTTTGCAGCATGCTAACCTCATGAGCTGGAATTTGACACCACAAAACCAAAACAAGGGCTTTGATCATTGAAATGGCCATGGAAGGAACCACCCAAACCCAAATCAGCCACAACTTGGTTATTCCACACACTTCTGTTTGTTCTATCCATGACTGATACAGACCCAGAGGGACTGTTGAAAATGCATCTTGCCCAGGCCGTCCATGCAAAACTACCACACATGACATGCGAAGACTTTCACTGGCTCACTTCTAACCACTGTTATAGCCTTTCCAAAATATCTGGTTCAATTAACTGCCTAATATCACCTCATACTATTTAAAAGTGAGCCCAGGTATTGGGCATATTCAGTTGCATGGCTGCCAAGAAGGTTTTTAGCAGTGATGTCCACTGCCAGAGACATCTCAAATTCTCTCATGACCATTTTCATTGGTCTGTCAATGACTGGATGAAGGTCATTTGGACCAATGAATTGTCCTTTGAAATTGGTTATTTTCCCAAATGACAAAAACAAACATTCATGAGTTTTATCAACCAGAGACAAAACCACAAATGATGGAAAGCTTACACAAAGCATGGGAAGACCTCCCTACAAGAGTTCTTGACAGCTTAGTGTACTCAATGCCATCTGGTATGTGTGCTGTGGTGGAGGCAGGTGGTGGACTAACCCATTGTTAGCCAGGTTAGAAAAATTGATTATTTTTAAAAGGGGTTTTCATGTTTTTTTTGTTATCTTTACTATCATCTATAGGCTATCAAACAAATATATTTTTATGCTCAGGAGGCTTTTATTGTTGAATTTAGGAAATGAGGGTCTTAAAAAAATCAAATAATAAAAAAAGTGTTTATGTTATCATTTTTTAGATATTATGAAACGCCACATCCCGTTCAACCTGAGATGGCGGTTGCAATGAAATACAACAAATTTTGAGTTTGCAACATAAGAAAAAATGGGTGACAAGGATTTACTTTCAGGTACTGTGGATGCTCTGATACTACAATACTAACACCACAAGAGAGTCGACGATGTTTTATGCTATACGCCACCCGAACGTTACACCTGTCGGTTGCGATTTCCTTTATTTTTTCACCAAAAAAGATGTAAAATGACCAAAATATCAACCAACATATGAAACGTTCGGGTGGCGTATAGCACAAAACGTCTTTGACTCTCTTGTGGTGCAAGTTGATGACAATGGGAAAAATTTCATGATTAACAATATCAAGTGAATGGTATGTGAGTAACTCTGAGGTGGTAAAAAAAATTTCAGCTGCATTAGACAAAAACAAAAAAACAAAAAAATGTCTTTCACTATGAAGCTAAGGAAAAAAAATTGTTCAAAAGCTATTACATAAATAGATGGTGTTTTTTTCCCCCATACTTTTACATATAGTCCCACACTATAGAGCAAGAAATGGTTAGGTTATGGAAAATTTTGAAAATTTTCTACTAGTATTTTCATCATCACCATCACGTGTCATCACTTCCTCTTCTACTGCCCTTTCTAAAAATGGTTGGCACGTTATGCGTTCTCTACTCAAAACTACCCACCCTTTCCCCCCCTCCCCCCACACTGAGGGTGAGGTTGCTTATTGCTGAATGATCTTGTGTTTGTTAGTTTTATAATTGCTCAATGTTTTTCTTTATGTCCTATTCACATGTTTTTAGCCAGAACTCCTTTTAACCCAGCCCACCGGGTCTTCTTTCCCGTTGAAAGGCAAAAACTTACTGGACAATAGCAGAGGAATCCACTGTATTCCCTGGCTCTTCACTCCTTTTCCTCTTGTCGCCGTTACTGGTTCTGGCGGCCGTTTCGCCAAGGTAGCGGCGCTCACAAGAGCAAATAAGCACACCTTTGCAAAAGATGATTTCTAAAATGCTCTTGGATGCCAAGCAGCAGGGTTTTAGGGGGGACCTTGCCCCTGATGACAGTGGTGATTTGTCTCTTGGGCAAACATCAACCCACTTCACGCTGGCGTTATCCCAGCCAGAATTCCCTTCATCGTCTTCTTCACAATCGCTTTCATCTTCTCCCTGGAAATCGCCTTGTTTATCACCCCCGCGAAGATCTTCGGCATCACCTGTACACTCGACTCTATCACCTTCGCGATTGACTTTGCCGCTCCCTCCCCACCGTTCGCCAGTTCTTCCCAGGGTAGCTCCTGGCTCAAATCTTCAGGATGAAAGTAAGTTTTCATCCCCTGAAATTTCATCATAAACATCTATCATCAATGTCGAACTTTAGTAAAGCATCTGACTAACGATTTGTACTGATATTGTTTCGCACCTCACCTATTGATGGTTGTGGCATAGCCACAATTCAACACCACCCAGTGGTTGCTAAAGGGAAGTGGTCAAGGAATTCTAACCCTTGTGAGCCACCAGCTGTGAGGGGAAAATGCCTTAAGGAGCTGGAACTGGGTTCTAGAAATTTGTCGGGCTTACGCCAATTGTCCCGGCTAAATCCTAAGGGTCCCTGAAGATCATCTCATCGGCCAGTATCCGTAAGGCTCCATCCAGGGATGGTGCTTGCCACATCAATAAGATAGAGTTGCAGAAAACAAGTGGCTGAGATTAAAGGTACACATAAAATAGAGCATCTAGTGAGCTTGATCTACTTGATTTTGATTATCATACTGGTTGATAGCTAATATATATGTTTTGATTATCAGAAACTATTAGATCATTGACAGCTTTTTTCGCGAAGTCTCAGAACTGTCATATTTTTGGCGATTTTATTGTGTTTCTTCAACTTCAAGTGTAACACTGTTTAATTTGTAATAATAAACTGGAATGCCTAATTTCAATAGATTTGTGTTCTCGATTTTCTTGCTTTTTATAGATTAGACTTGTTGGTACTATTTGGCAGTCTAATCATCTTCTGATTTTAACTGTTTTGATTTTCATTCTGTCATCTCTCCATTCTTCTTGCTTTCATCATGGTTTTGTTGATTCCGATTGTGTATTTCACTATTAGATCTGCTATTGTTATTGCATGTTGAGTTGGCAATTCGGTTTAAGCAATATCATTTCCTATGGGGTCGGCTTTTTTACCTCTTTCATGATTTTGAATTAAACCACCAATTTTTTTTCTTTTGTGAAGTCAGTGCTGTTTAAACTTAGATGAGAGAAACTGCACTCGATAGATACATCTTTCTGAGAATATTGAGATAAGTGCCACTATGAGCTATAAGCTATGTGTGTAAGTGAAGCTTATTAGAACCATTTAATAGGTGCAATTTATGATTAAAACGACCTTAGAAGTGGAGTGCAAATGATGAGCTTTAACCGAGAAAAAGATGGATACACGGGATCAAATTAGATAAGATAGTGATCATTGACAGATAACAACAAGGGTGCTTATATACTAAACATGTAAAAGTACAACTTGTGGTCTAGTTCTATTCGATCAGAATAACGTGGATAAGTCAAATAGGTGGTCATGTATCATCATCTTGTAACTATAGGAACCATGAAGCAAAACCGTTATGAGAATCATTTAAACGAAGCTGTTATAGTTTTGGGGGTAACGAATTCCAAAAAATAAAAGAAACCACGCAATTCGTATCTCGACTTGAAGTAATTATTATCTGTAAAAATAATTCTGTTGCTTCCTATATGTACAGCAACACCATAAATGCTTGGCCTTTTTGTCAAAAATTTTTACCACTTTTTTGTCTGGCTCAGCATTATTCGGGCCTTAAATAGGGGGCTATAGGCTTTTTTGAGTGATATACTTGACAAAAAAAAATGCCAAGCCAGTACAAAAAGTGCGCAAAAAATGAAAAAGGGCCAAGAGTTATTATTCTTGCTGTATGTACATACGCTGCAATAAATGTTCGTTTCGTCTTGGGGCACAACAATAGCGCAACGATTACGCAACACTTATGAAACAATTGTTTTTAGCACTTTAAGGTCTTAATTGCAAAAAACAATTGTTTCGTGACTGTTGCACAACTGTTGCGTAATTCTTGCGCCCCATGGCGAAACAAAAATGTGTCGTAGGGATAGATCGTTAGATTTAACCATTCGGCGAAATCTGTTTGGCTTTGATACATATATAAATGATAAAATTGACCTTATTAATGGGCAAAAATATAAAAGTAAAAAAAACTATTGCGCGATAGTTTGGACCTGAGCACTTATGAGTAGGATGTCATATGGATAAGTAATAAAACTTTAGAGAAAGATGTCTCTGATAACAAATAAAGAATTATCGCTATAAAAACAAAATATTCATGTTGAGCAAGTGAATAAAAAATAAGATGTAGACATTTGAACAAAAATAAACATAAAAATAAATAAACATAAAAGAATAAAAATAAAATAAAAATAAAATAAATAAAAATAAAAATAAAATAAAAATAAAAAAAAATAAAATAAAAATAAAATAAAAATAAAATAAAAATAAAATAAAAATAAAAATAAAATAAAAATAAAAATAAAATAAAAATAAAAATAAAATAAAAATAAAATAAAAATAAAATAAAAATAAAATAAAAATAAAATAAAAATAAAATAAAATAAAAATAAAATAAAAATAAAATAAAAATAAAATAAAAAGAGAATAAAATAAAATAAAATAAAAATAAAATAAAAATAAAATAAAAATAAAATAAAATAAAAATAAAATAAAAATAAAAAATATAAAAATAAAAATAAAATAAAAATAAAATAAAAATAGAATAAAATAAAATAAAAATAAAATAAAAATAAAAAAAAAATAAATAAAAATAAAATAAAAATAAAATAAAAATAAAATAAAAATAAAATAAAAATAAAATAAAAATAAAATAAAATAAAATAAAATAAAAATAAAATAAAAATAAAATAAAAATAAAATAAAAATAAAAATAAAAATAAAATAAAAATAAAATAAAAATAAAATAAAAATAAAATAAAAATAAAATAAAAATAAAATAAAAATAAAATAAAAATAAAATAAAAATAAAATAAAAATAAAATAAAAATAAAATAAAAATAAAAATAAATAAAAATAAAAATAAAATAAAAATAAAATAAAAATATAATAAAAATAAAATAAAAATAAAATAAAAATAGAATAAAATAAAATAAAATAAAAATAAAATAAAAATAAAATAAAAATAAAATAAAAATAAAAAAAAATAAAAATAAAATAAAAATAAAATAAAAATAAAAATAAAAATAAAAATAAAATAAATGTCGGTCAATCGTCTAGAAGAGGTAAGGAAAATAGGAGAAAAGGAGGAGAGAAGGAGGAGGACAAGGGAAAATAAAGAAATAAATCAAAATAATATATATTTAATTTATTTGAGAGGGAAACAACGGTGAGCAACTTTGAGAGGTGACAAAAACTTAGATTTTATTAACAATAATATTTTTAAATGTAAGGGTTCTGCATGGCAAACAATTTTAATTACTATCAGACTTAAAGCAACCTTTAATTTGTTATATAGACTTTTAATTAGATTTGTATTACTAATAAAAAATATAAATGTAATAAAATAATTATTTAATTTGTTGAGTGTGTAATAAGTGATGAGGCTACAGGGGATTATCCAAGGCCCTTTTATAGGCAATGGGTCCTCTGAAGCGCTACTATATTTGTAAATACAATGATTAGAATAGAATAAAACAAATATATCAAAGAGTAAATGAAACATAAAAATATAGAGAAAAACATGAAACAATTAATTAAAACCCCAATTAAGAATCCAATTTTCCCGTCATTAATTCCCAAATCAGTAAGTGAAAATAGTGAATAACTAAACAAGATTGGAACATAGGAACTATGAGAAAAATAATTCCAAACAGATGGTACAGTCTGATTAAAGGATATTTTAAGTGAAACAAAAAATACTTTGACGCAACAAAGCATGTAATTAATCTCAATTTAGTATAAATTAATTTATTTGTTTTTTCTAACACAATTAAGGGTCAAAAGAAGAGTCATTAATTATTGTTTAGTATTATATGAGAGGTATTATTTAATATATAAATTTAAGTAATTAATTTAAATATATTATAAGTCAATTTTACACTTATAATTATAATATATGTTTTTCAATTAATTAAATATAAATTTATAATTATTAAATACATAAAAATGTGCCATTATTTGTAGAATATATTATATTATGTTCAATTTAACTGTATATAAAAATATATATAATCAATAAATTTAATGTAACACTTGTATATAATAAAATACTTATATAATTTCATTATGCAATAAAATATTAAGTTATGTTCATTAAATACAATTCTTACCCACTCTTTAAGGTTTTATAAGTTATATATCATTTACTGGACTCCTGGAATAGCCTGGCTGATAATAAAAATAAAATAAAAATAAAATAAAAATAAAATAAAAATATAATAAAAATAAAATAAAAATAAAATAAAAATAAAATAAAAATAAAATAAAAATAAAATAAAAATAAAATAAAAATAAAATAAAAATAAAATAAAAATAAAATAAAAATTAAATTAAAAAAAAATAAAAATAAAACAAAAACAAAAATAAAATAAAAATAAAATAAAATAAAATAAATAAAATAAAAATAAAATAAAATAAAAATAAAAATAAAATAAAAATAAAATAAAAATAAAATAAAAATAAAATAAAAATAAAATAAAAATAAAATAAAAATAAAATAAAAATAAAATAAAAATAAAATAAAAATAAAATAAAAATAAAAATAAAAGTAAAAATAAAAATAAAAATAAAAATAAAATAAAAATAAAATAAAAATAAAATAAAAATAAAATAAAAATAAAATGAAAATAAAATAAAAATAAAATAAAAATAAAATAAAAATAAAATAAAAATAAAATAAAAATAAAATAAAAATAAAATAAAAATAAAATAAAAATAAAATAAAAATAAAATAAAATAAAAATAAAAATAAAATAAATAAAATAAAATAAAATAAAAATAAAAATAAAAATAAAAATAAAATAAAATGAAAATGAAATAAAATAAAAATAAAATAAAAATAAAAATAAAATAAAAATAAAATAAAAATAAAATAAAAATAAAATAAATAAAAAATAAATAAAGATAAAAATAAAATAAAAATAAAATAAAAATAAAATAAAAATAAAAATAAAAATAAAAATAAAAATAAAAATAAAAATAAAAATTGTCAGCCAGGCTACTAGACTTACCCAGTGAAATAATTAATTATTTACTGGATGAAGCCGCACCCTATCATTTTTAATTATCATTTAATTATCATTTAGTTACATTAAAATTAGTTATAATAAATTAACTAATTACAAAATGTTAAAATTAAATTAATTAATTAAATAAATAATTAAAATTAAAATTATAATTTTGTCCCTTATATTTTTTCTCTAACACCGTGCTCATTTGACAGGTTGGGAAAAAATAAAATTTTATATTAAAAAATAAATACAAAAATAAAATAAGATTTAAATATTCAAATAAATCAAATTTCTTATTTAGGATTGACTTTTACAGTAAATATTAAAATTATTGATGTATTTCTGACATACTCTGTAAATACATCTTTTTGACGCCTTCTTTTTGGAATAACTTTATTATTTGAAATACTCTTTCTGGAATGTTCTTTTTCTCTCTTTTTTCCTACTGTTTTTAGAATTTGATTTCCGTGCTTTGTCTCTCCTCTGCCTATAAAAGGCCTCTCTTTTTGTTGTCTTTTGATCATTCTATTTTACCAACTCATTTTTATTACAACAATAACCAACTAAAACACTTATTCTTATATTCTATATTATTAGTATTTACAATAGCGTAATTCTAAAGTATAATTTATATTAATATTTTAAAACCTACCTCTTTTTATTGAGTAAAAAAATTCAACTTGAATTAAGAAATACGTACAAATCTGTTGAGAACCCATTATAGCCTTTTAAATCCTCGTAGAACTACGTACCAAATCTTCTAGACAAAAAGTATACCTTGACAATTGGGAACCTTTCCGAAATATCGACGGCGCAACGTTACTTGAGGCGTAATCGAGGGGACCATCGGCGTACAAGCACCTGTAAAGGACGAGTGGAGGCAAGAAAACGACGAACGTCATACGTCACGTGATAAAAGTTTTTGCTGCGAACGGGAATCGAACCGCGCTCCAACACTTAAGTTCATATACTGACTAAAGATCGTATATATCGTGGTAATTATTGTGATTACTATTTGTGGGTTACTCTTCACTCTTCATTTGCTACGTATTTCCTTTTACTCAGCACTCTGTAAGTGGCATTAATTTGCTCATTTTGCAGGGGGAGGTGTCTGGTAATTGGAATTTAATTTTATTATTATATTTTTTTTTTATTTTTCCTGGTTGACCATAATAGAGCAATAACTGTTCTTAGTCCCAGAGGTAATAAAATAATTATATATTAATATTAATTATTATCATTTTTCAGTTGAAAATTGTCCTGATTAATTTGAATTTAAATTGTTCCAGTTGACAGACTGTCCTGACAATAAAAGATTTTATTAAATAAAATAATTATTATAATTTTTCAGTTGACAGTTGTCCTGATTAATTAATTGTTCCAGTTGAAAAATTGTCCTGACAATTATATATTTTTTTTTTAATAAATAATTAACATTTCATTACTTCAGTTGACTTTGAGTCCTGGTAATCCAATAAATCTTTTTAAGTAATAAAATTCATATTTAAATTACTTCAGTTGACATTAAGTCCTGGTAGTTAATCAGTTAAAATAATTTTTATTGATAAAGATTCATATTTGATTATTTCAGTTGACAATAAATCCTGGTAATAAATTAGTTGATTTAAATCCTGAAAATAAAAATTAATAGAAATTCTAATTTATTTCTACAGTTGATTGCATTATCCTGGTTTTAAATTTGTTTTTATTAATTTTATTTAAGTTGATTTTTATCCTAAAAAGATTTTTTTTATTTATTTTTATTTTATTTCTGTTAAATAAAAATTAAAAATAAAAGACTAATTAATTTTGTCTCTTTTTCTTCATTTCAGTAGAATCTTAAAATGACTGATCAAAGTGGTTTTACTGCACGTGAAGAAGAACTAGACTTAATTGATTATGATGAGCCTACTTCTGTAAGTTCTCCTTTAACAAGAAGAATTTCTCAAACTAATAAATCCTTGCCCCAAACAGGATGTGGAAATGGAAGAAGTAGAAATCCTAGTGGACAATACTCAGGATCAGAAACCCAAGACAAACCCACCAGAAGAGCTTCCAAGAGGCTTCAAGATAAAAAAGATGCCGTTGTCCCAGCAGATAAAGAATCTGTCAATCCACATAAAGGAGTTAAAGACAGACAGCTTAAAACTAAAGGTAAGAGTAGATGCCTTGGAAGAATGGGAGAAAAGAAAAAATACTTCTCTCCAAGAGAAAAGGAAACCTCTTCCTCCCAGGGATCAACAACAATTGGCTCCCCAATCCCAAGAGATGGTAGAAGTGTCCAAGTGGCAGTGGGACTGGCTCAACACTCAGTGGGACTACTTGGCTCAAAACCAGCATCAGTTACCTCAGGTAGGTCCATCAAGGCCCACCCAGGTCAACCCCACTCCTCCCCACCCTTATCAAGGAGGCAAAAGAAGAAGGAAGCCCAATATGGTGATACCCAGCAAACCCTGGTACGTCCCTCTATTGATTCTCAAGTGCCTTTTCTTGTGGCTGACTCTGTTCCTTCAGGTAAATCTGGAAGGCAAGATGAAACCTTGAGACCTATAGAGGCTGGGAATAGTAGACAGTTATCTCATGTATCCAATCCATTACTTTTAATTGCTACCTCAATGATTAATCCTGATATGGCTGTGATTGATGAAACTCTTGACCCTGAGTTCTATGAGAGTCTGGAAAGTTACTCAGTTGCCTTATTGAGAAACACTCCGGATGTAGCAAGAATTAATGATGAGCACTTGAGAGATATTATTGCCAAGCAAAATCATATAATGAACAATATGCAATTGACTCAGAGATATAATAGCTTGTTAACTGATCAGGGCTATCAAGCATTAAAAAGTGAAGCACAGAGAGTCTCTGATGAATTGTCTCATTACAAAGCAACACATGAAAAGAAAATTGCTTTATGGCAAAATATAAAAAATGATTTGTCTAAACTAAAAGATACTGTATCTGCCTGTTGCCAGGAGGTAGAGATAGATAAGATAAATCTGAAAAGATTGAGTGACCAGTTGTCATCTTTTCAACATAAAAATCAATTATCTTTTGCAACTGTCAATGAAAGTTTATCTAGTCTTCCAGGAATGAAAACAAGACTAACAACCATTGAAGAAACATTGAATTCATTGTTAAATGACCAAAAATATTCTGAAAATTCTGTGAAGGAACATATAGTGCAGGATTCTCAACCAGTACCTGTGGCTAGTTCATCTAAAATAAAAATTGATCCAGAAATACCTGTTGATAACACTGAGTTTCCATCAAAAACTGATGATGCACCAGGATCTGCAACAGAAGGATTAAACAATGAGATTTCAGCACAATTAGAGAAATTACAGCTGCTTCTTACTCAGAAACAAGCTAGTACTAAGGAGACTCCTTCAAATCAAAAGAATTGGCCAAAACTTAACCAGTACCCAACATTTGATGGTGATTCTTCCTCTGATTGGCAACAATTTATTTGCAGAATTGATAATTTAAAAAATTCTTACAAACTCCCAGATGAGGAAATTGTGTCCAAATTAATTTCTTTGTTCACTAATGTTGCCCTGATGTGGTATGAATCTGTTCTCCTGGATGGGAATGACTATTCATGGGAGGATTGGAAGAAATTAATTAAAGCACAATTTGGTGGCTCCAAGTTCAGAATGGCTCAACAAAGGCAGTATGAGGAAACTAGATATAGCTCTTCTACTGATAAACCTATTGAGTTTTTAATGAAACTTGTAAAAATCTTAAGGGCAATGGACCCAAATATGGAGTTTGATTTATGGAAGGACAGGATCCTCTATAAATTACCAATGTCTCTGAGAGACTTGATTGTGGCTAGGACTGAGTTCTCCAAAGAACCCTCTTCTTTCATTAATACTTGCAATGAGATACTTCTAAACAATAAGTATGATGCAAGAAGATTCATTCCTAGGACCCCTTTGGAGAAACCCTCCACTTACCAACAAAAACCTCTGGAAAAGGTTGGTAAACCTTCTGCCCCTGTTGCACCAAAGAAGTATGCAACAAACACTTGCTTCAAGTGCAACAAGCCTTGGCAGAAAGGCCATGTTTGTGACAAGAAGATAAATCTTGTGGAACAAACAGAGGAGCATGCTGATGACACAGTGGCACTGGATGATACATCAAATGATTGTGCCAGCAATATTTCATATGAATCTCAACAAGAAATCTTGATGCTGGAAGAAGATATTCATTATTTAAATACTATTGACGTTGATAATAATGATTTATCTACAGTTGAGGATGCTGAGATCATAAAGAACATTGAGGATAACTCAATTGTTATTGCCCCTCTTAAGGCACCAGTCTTGATTAATGGAACCAGCATTGAAGTTGTTCTGGATTCTGGAGCTGGAGGAAGTGTAGTATCTGAAAGAACACTTGCCTCAGTAGATCAAGACTATAAATCTAAACTGATGCCTATCATTTCTGAAAATTGGAGAGGGTATGGCTCTGTTTTGTTCCCCATTGGTAAATACAAAGCCACAGTGTTTTTTAAATATAACCATGGTTTTGTAAGAGCTATTTGTGATTTTGTTGTCATGAAAAATGATAACTTGAGCAATTGGTTTATTGTAGGGAATGATATTTTAACCAAGTATGGCATAAAATTGGATCCCTCAAACCAATGTTTCACAATGGGGTTGAATGGGAAGAGAAAATTTAAAATTTCCTCCCCTAAAAAATTATTAAAACCAGAATTGAACACATGTAATTCTGTGGTTCAATATAAAGGAAGATCTACAAAGGAAATGCATGCCTTTATGTCTGAAATTGACAATGCCTCTTTTGGAGAACAACTTTCTGGTGAGGATAAAGATTCCATCATTAACTTGATAAAATCTTTTCCTATGGCCTTTGCTCATGGGTCACATGAACTGGGATTAGTTAAAGAGGAAATGAAACTTTCATTGTCTTGCCCATTAACTGATATACCACCTAGTTTAAAGAAGAAGCCTTATCCTGCTTCTCCCACAAAGAGAAAAGATATTGAAGATAATATCTCTACCCTTTTAAAAATGAATATTATTGAAAAGGTAGTTGAAACACCTAAATATTGTGTTATCTCACCTGTCCTAATTTCTTATGAGAAAGATAAAGCCAGGTTATGTGGTGATTATAGAGCACTAAATACTTATACTGTTGATGATATCTATCCTTTACCTAGAATCAGCTCTATACATGCTACTTTACAGGGTGCTAAGTATATCAGCTGTTTGGATGGTAATAAGGGATATCACCAGGTACCTGTTGAGAAAAATTCTCAGAACTTTCTGATGATTGCCACTCATATGGGTATTTATAAGTATATTAGGATGCCTTTTGGCCCTAAAAATGCCCCTTCAGTTTTCCAAAAAGTAATGGATAACACATTCCATCAAGAGATAATTGAAGGTTGGCTGATGGTTTATATTGATGATATCATTATATTCTCAAAAACATTTGAGGACCATCTTAAACACCTGTGTAAAGTATTCCAGAAAATGGACGAAATAAATATGACACTTGCTTTGAAGAAATGTAAATTTGGTTTCCATTCTTTAAAAGTTCTTGGTCATGTTGTTTCAGGCTTACAGATATGTGTTGACCAGAACAAAGTGGCAGCCATACAACAGGTGAAAGCTCCTACAACAGTAAGAGAGCTCCAAAGTTTTTTGGGAATGTGTGGATACTATAGACAGTATATTAAAAATTACCAAGTCATAGCTTTACCCCTTACCCAATTAACTAGAAAGGATGTTGCTTTTGTCTGGAATAGTGAAAGACAAAGAGCCTTTGACACTATGAAACACTGTTTGATGTCAGCACCAATTCTTGCTTTACCTGACTTTGATCAACCATTTGTTTTGTACACTGATGCCAGTTTCATTGGTCTTGGTGCTGCCCTCCATCAAAAACAAGTGATAAATGATAAAGTTTCAGAAGTAGTAATTTGTTATATTTCAAGAACCTTGAGAAATAGTGAATTGAAATATGGTGCTACTCAATTAGAGTGTTTAGCTGTAGTATGGGCTCTAGAAAAGCTTCATTACTACCTAGATGACCAGAAATTTGAACTTGTCACTGACTGCAGTGCAGTTAAATCCCTTTTAAACTTGAAAACACCTAATAGACATATGTTTAGATGGCAGCTGGCTGTTCAAGAGTACAGAGGGAGAATGACAATTATTCACAGAGCTGGTATTGGTCACTCAAATGTGGATATGTTATCAAGGTTACCCTTACCAAATGATGACTCAAATCCTGCATATGATCCTGAGGATGAAATTATCCATATCCATGGGATATATGTGGTTGATATGGAGGAAGAGCTATTACAGCTTATTCTGGAATCATATGATAAGGACACTGACTTGAAAAAGTTATGCACCATATTAAATGATCCAAAGAATGCTTCAATACAAGCATTAATTAAAACCCTTCCACCAAAGTACCAAAAAGGTTTGGAAAAAGGAAAATTTTCAATTGATGAAGGATATCTATATTATAGAAGAAAGTTGAGTAATGTAATTTTTATTCCTCCTTCTATGAAAGAAATCATCTTGAAAATTTGTCATGATGACATATTAGCTGGACATTTTGATCTTGACAAAACAATGATCAGAATTAAGAACACTGCTTGGTGGGCTAATATGTCTGAAGACACAAAATTATATGTTGAATCCTGTGATTCATGCCAAAAATCAAAAAGATTAACTGGTAAAAGAGCAGGATTAATGCAAAATATTGAACCTCCTGATTCCCCATGGCAAATAATAAACATGGATTTTGTAACAGGATTACCTATTGCTGGTAAAGACAGTTATAACTCTTGTTGGGTTATTGTGGACAGATTCACAAAAATGTGTAAATTTATCCCTACCCACAAGGATGTTTCCACTAAAGAATTAGCTTTCTTATGGTGGTCTCATATGTTTAATACTGCTGGTTTTCCTAAAGCCATAATCTCTGACAGAGACCCTAAATTTACTTCTGAATTTTGGATGTCTCTGATGGATGTTTGTGGTTGTGATCTGAAACTTTCTACTGCCCATCACCCTCAGACTGATGGTTTAGCTGAAAGAATGATTCAGACTTTAGAGGACATGATAAGAAGATATTGTGCCTTTGGCCTTGAGTATAAAGATAATGACAGATTCACTCATGATTGGGTTACCTTACTTCCTGGGTTAGAATTTGCTTATAATAGCACTGTTCATTCTGTTACTCAAAGAAAGCCTTTTGAGCTCTGGCTTGGATATGTTCCTAATACTCCTGCCCAAATTCTCAATAACAAAATACCTAAATTGGATATACATCCTGGTGTAAAATCTTTTCTTCAAATGCAACAACTATGCAGAAATCATGCTCGAAAATGTATTGAAAAATCATTTGAATATGAGAAGAAAAGATGGGACAAATCCCATAAAGAATACACTTTTAAAAAGGGTGATGAAGTGTTGATTTCTACAGTCCACTTCAACTTACAAGGTAATAACAAATTAAAAGATCCATTTGTTGGTCCTTTTGTTGTCAGAAGAATGATTGGAGATAATGCAGTTGAAGTTATTCTGTATTCCCCATATGACAGAAAACATCCTGTTTTTCCAATATCTCTTTTGAAACCTTACACATCCAATAGTGATTTATTCCCAAAAAGGAGGGGTAGACCAAAGAAAACCCCAAATGAAATCACTGAGACAGCAGAAATTGAAAAAATTTTAAATGACAGAATAGTCACTGCTGAGAAAGGTACAGAATACTTATTGAGATTCAAGAATAAATCATCTGAATATGATTCTTGGATACCTGGGAAGGAGATATCTAATCTTCCTACTCTACTAAAAAAGTATAAAAAGAAAAAATCATAGCATTTTTTTTATTGTTTTTTTAGAGTGAGGGAGTGTCAGCCAGGCTACTAGACTTACCCAGTGAAATAATTAATTATTTACTGGATGAAGCCGCACCCTATCATTTTTAATTATCATTTACTTATCATTTAGTTACATTAAAATTAGTTATAATAAATTAACTAATTACAAAATGTTAAAATTAAATTAATTAATTAAATAAATAATTAAAATTAAAATTATAATTTTGTCCCTTATATTTTTTCTCTAACACCGTGCTCATTTGACAGGTTGGGAAAAAATAAAATTTTATATTAAAAAATAAATACAAAAATAAAATAAGATTTAAATATTCAAATAAATCAAATTTCTTATTTAGGATTGACTTTTACAGTAAATATTAAAATTATTGATGTATTTCTGACATACTCTGTAAATACATCTTTTTGACGCCTTCTTTTTGGAATAACTTTATTATTTGAAATACTCTTTCTGGAATGTTCTTTTTCTCTCTTTTTTCCTACTGTTTTTAGAATTTGATTTCCGTGCTTTGTCTCTCCTTTGCCTATAAAAGGCCTCTCTTTTTGTTGTCTTTTGATCATTCTATTTTACCAACTCATTTTTATTACAACAATAACCAACTAAAACACTTATTCTTATATTCTATATTATTAGTATTTACAATAGCGTAATTCTAAAGTATAATTTATATTAATATTTTAAAACCTACCTCTTTTTATTGAGTAAAAAAATTCAACTTGAATTAAGAAATACGTACAAATCTGTTGAGAACCCATTATAGCCTTTTAAATCCTCGTAGAACTACGTACCAAATCTTCTAGACAAAAAGTATACCTTGACAAAAATAAAAATAAAAATAAAAATAAAAATAAAAATAAAAATAAAAATAAAATTAAAAATAAAAATGAAAATGAAAATATAAAATAAATTAAAATTAAAATTAATGGTAAGAGTTATAATAACTGTAAAATTTAAGGTATAAACCTACTAGTAATCATATAAATCAAAATTGAAAACACATAATGTTGGGTCTCAATCATTAGCAAACACACCTAGTACATTTCATTTGAAAAAATCCACTCAAAAATGCCATTAAACATGGCTGATTTGGTACTTGGGATATAAAATGCCAGCCAGGCTACCAAACTTACACAGTAAATAATTAATTTTTTACTAGAGTAGACTTACACCTTTACTTCTCATTTAATGAGTTATACTTTATAAACTACTTATACAATTTCGATTAATTAATAGGTAAAAATATGGAAAGATATAATTCTATTTTTTCCTCATATATTTTATTCTGTTACAGCATCCTCATGACAGCTGAAGAGAAAATTAAAAATATTAAATATTAAATCAAATATTTTTATTTTTTCTTTGAAATTTACAGAAATCTAAAGTAAATCAAATAAAATGGACATATACAGTTAACTATAGTATATAGGTACATTCTTTATAGAAAAAATTTAATATTTGAAATGTCTAATTGTGGAATTCTTCTTTCTCTGATACTCATGTATGTAGAATTTTTTTCTGAAATTTTCTCTCCTTTTTGCTTATATAAGGCCTCTCAATCTGTCTATTTTCATTTATTCCATTCTTACTTTACAAATTGATTATATATACACAAATCCTATCTATTACTACTTTTACTACCTTTGTACTTACATCTTTTTACTTATAAGCTTTCAAGGTAATAATAATGATAAATATTTACCTTTTCATTGAGTATCAAAATATAAAAGAAAAAATACGTACCTCTTTTGAAATCTTTAGTTTTCCTCACCTTTCATTTCCAATAGAATTCCATAAAATCTTCCAGACCAAAAGAACCCCTTGACATAAAACATGGACAAATACTTCCTATATTTGTGCCATTTTTAAACCAAAACTCATCCCACCAATACACACATCCCCCCAATCCACTGCACATCACCTTTCTTCCATCCCAACCCATATACTTCATTTAAAATTTCTTCTCTTCAAATAATTTTTTCAATAAAATTTCTACTCTTCACACCACAGTCACCATGCAATATGGGGGGCAGGCTTGCTAAAAATTCTGCAACCTTGAACCTCAACACATATCAAATTGAGCCCAAATTGAGGTAGTGATCAAACCACAGATAAAAAAGATTTAAATTTTGGTGAACTCAACATTAATCCAACTTGAAAATTTAATGAATAATATGTAATAACACTTTGAAACAGTCTTGAAAGATGAAGAATGTTATTTTTTTAAGAAATTTGAAATCAATGCAGACAAACCCAAATTATGCTAAAAAATACATATTTTTTGAACTACTTAAGAAGTTTCTTTCCACTTTTTCAGAAAACTTCTAAATTACATTTTAAATAAGAAGAAATATGACATATTTATATTTGTCTCTTTGGCCAACAATACATGGATAGATAATAATATACAATAGGGGGTGTCAGTTCTGGAAAATTTGCACTTACAAATCCGCACTTATTTAAGTGCGAATTTCTGAAATACACTAGCCCTAACACTGGTGGATTTCAAAATGAAATAAGTCACTTATTTCACTCAAATCCACACTTTCTCAACCAAATGTGCTGATTTTACCATAACATCCAATTTCACTTATTTTTCAGCATCATCCCATTCATACACAGCACTCTACAGCATAACACTTCATAACTCAAAACATTGTACATCATTTACATTATTATACCATATAAGAGTCATGCCTTCCTCACTCTCAAATTGTGATAAGATACATCAAGCAATGACTTTAATAGCTCTTGATCTCCTCTTGGACTCTGATTGCAATTCTTATTCTGGTATTGAAGAAGATTTTCATTTTTTACCAAAAATGGCCAGGAAACGTTACCTTCTTCCAAGAAAGCCTCAAGTACTTCATATCTCAAGTACACCATCAAAACACTTCTTAACTTATCTGTACCCAGTTTTAGACAGTTTTTCAGGACTTCTCAGAAATGTTTCTTTAGAATGATTATTCTTATTTTTATATTGACTTTGATTATGAATTTTCTGTTATAGTCTCTTTTTTTCCAGTCTCTTTGTTTTTCTTCATCATCTCAACATGAAATTGCATACTTTCTGCAATTGCATAATTTTTCAGTCATTCCTTTTTTCTTTCATCACTTATATCCATTTCCTCTTCTCCTCTTTCATCACTCAAATAATTTGAATTTGATTGTTTTCTCAACTCATCTCTCCAGGTAAGTCATTTATTCATTTTTACTTATATATTTGATAATAATTTTTTTTTTTTTTTGTTTTTTGTATCTAAATTTTTTAGTAAGTGTTTATTTTTTGATTTTAAAGTTAAAATTAACCTTTTTCCTTCTCTCCCTCTTTTTTTTTCTTTTTTTAGCTCCATCATCCTACTCTTCACCCCCCCTTGGCCTGTCCATTATTCCCCCTTTCTACTATATTACTTTTTTTTGTTCCATGTAATTGAAACACATGAATTGCACATTCTCTAAGCATTTAACTTGCTCCATATTCAATTCCCCCCAAATTCCAACTTCACTCTTTCTCTCTCTGTTTTTCTTACCTTTCAATCAAGGTAAGTTTCATATCCTTTTTTCATGTCTATATAATATCTCATTCTTTCTATGAAAATTATATACTTAATTATATGTAGGACTCATATGTGGATAACAGTGGACTTATTCAACTCCTCATGTTGTCATTTTTATTATCACTTTTCAAGTTTTTGTAAAAGTTTGAAAATCAGACTTTGTATAAGGGTTAGGTTTATTTGAATCTAATTTCCTTTTAGAAAAATATTCTTCTGAAGGCTATCTTTCAATTACCACAAACAGATTTGAATTTGTTTTAGTGGTTTCTGAGATATTGACCTTTGAAGATGAGCCTTATTTCCCATATTGACTTTTTTATTCTTTCATTTTTTATATAACAAATTAGTGTTAGGTTTATTTAAATTACATGTCCCTTAACTGAAGATTCTACTGAATCCTATCTCTCATTTCCCACAAGCAGGTTTAAATTAGGTTCAGTGGTTGCTGAGATTTTTACCTTTGAAGTTGAGCCTTTTTTCCAAATTTCGCTTATCTTATTTCACATTTTTATATTGCATTATCAGAGAATAAGGATTCTGAAACTCTTATCTGATGATTATATATGATTTTATCTCCCTCTTTTTGGAATTTTCATCATCATTTTCAAGCTTTAAAGAAATTTTGAAAAGCAGAGTCAGAATTAGTGTTAGGTTTATTTGAGTCAACTGTCCTTTTAACTGAAGATACTTCGAAAGCCTATCTTTCATGACCAGTAAACCAATTTGAAATTGGTTCAGTTGTTTCTGAGATATTGACCTTTAAATGTGAGACTTTTTTTAAAAATTTCACTTTTATTTATTTCATAATGCATATCATAACATTTACATCATGCATTTATCCTTCCAGATTACTTTGATTATCTAGGCTTTTATCTCCCTCTTTTTGGAATTTTCATGATCACTTTTCAAGTTTTTGCGCAATTCTAAAAATCAGAGTCAGTATTAGGGTTAGGTTTATTTGAATCTACTGTCATGTTAGTTAAAGATACTTCTGAAGCCTATCTTTCATTTTCAGAAAACCGACTAGAATTTGGTTCAGTGGTTGCTAAGATATTGACCTTTAAAGTTGAGACTTTTTTTCCCATTTTCACTTTTATTTATTTCATAATGCATAACATAACTTTTACATCATGCATTTATCCTTCCATATTCCTCAAACTGCCATTCTCTTTACCTATTATTCTGCCCTTCCATCAAGGTGTTTTTTTTTCTTTTTCTTACCATTTTCATATGTCTATCCTTCACTCATTTTTGCTTCTCTTATCAGATAAGTCAAAATTTAGTCCAACAAATCAACAAGGTAAAAAAAAAGGTAAAATAAATAAATTTACAAACCATTAGGTAGATAAATTTTTTTTGAGGATTCATAAAGTAATCAAATAATTTTTATTCTTTCCTAAATTTTAATAAATAAATCTGACATTTCAATTTACTGAACTAAAGTAATGAGCCAGAAACCTTGTGTTGTATAAACAGTAATCATGATAAAATTAAATGGTTTCATGGGGTTCATCTTACTTATACCTGTGGAAAGTCCCAAACTTAGTTTCTAGACTTTGTCCGCATTTTGGCTTGAGGAATTGTCATTACTTTGAAACTAGTGAATTTGACTTATCTTTTTTATTTATTTATTAATTTATGGAATTATTCTAAATTTTGGTGATTTTCACCCCTTAATTTAATAAAATGCAGGGGAGGTTATTTCCAAATTTTCAAATCTGACATGGAAAATTGATGACTAGGAAAAATTTGGTGATACCCACCCCTTGCTTCAACAAAATTCTGGGGAGAGTATTGCCAAATTTTTCAAACAGATATAGAATTTTGTTGACTTAGATTTATTTAGAAATGCAAATTCATGGTGAGGTGATAAAATTTTGTTGATTATGAGGCTTTTTGCACAAGTGTCAGGATTATTTTACCATCTGAAATTCCAAAAAGTGTGATATTTTAGAGTCCAGTAAGAAAAAATGGTGTTATCACAGTCTCATGATATAACTATTTTTGATAAGATTAAAAGTAACTATTAAATTGGGAACCCAAAAGAATATCCATTTCTTTATAGAGAAGATACATAACATTGAGCTTTTTGGAAACAGTAGTAATTTCATTCTCCAAATCATAATCATCAATACCAAAGCCAGTGGAAGTGGAAGCAAAATGAGTCTTCTTATATTTCAATTGATAGCTTTTGAAACTCTCCTTTGTTTACTTAGAATTGATGACAATTCTCCCTTTTGTTTTCTTTTTTAATCCAATTTTCATCAAAAAAAAGTAATTGACCTTTGATGAAGGTGAAAATCTGATTTGGGGAGGTAGAGAACATAAAAAAAGGAAGAAAAAATGCCTGGTAAAAATTTCCCAATAAAATGTTTCAAATCTCAGTGAGGTGTGTGTTCTGAGGATTGATGAGAGTATTGAGGTCTGAGTGTCACATGGGACAGGGATGGTGTCAGCCAGGCTACTAGACTTACCTTGTAAAATAATTAATTATTTTACTGAGGTGAAGCCACACCTTTTTAAATACTTATTAATAATTAATTATTTAACATTTACTTATATATTACTTACAACCAACTAAGCTAATTATATTAAGTAGTGTAAATAATTAATTTAAGTAAGTGTCCCATACATTTTTACTCCCTAACACTGTGCTCAATAGTGCAGTTGATTGGGAATAAAAATTAGTAATAAAATTATAATAAAAAACCTTAAAATTATTATATTATTTCATTGAGAGATCTGGAATTCTTTGAAATCAATATAATTAACTTAAATGTGTTGTAATTAATTGTGACAGTCCAAGGGAACCCATACTTTATTACCAATAAAATTGATGCCCTTTTTGACGTACCAATTAATTTATTTTTCTTATGTCATATATATACTCCTTTTAGTAATCTTCTTTCTCACATTCTCACAGTAGATGGTGTAAATTCTGTGTCTTTATTTCCCTCATGTTTTGCCTATAAAAGGCCCTCACTTTTGTGCTTTTCAAGACATTCCTTACTTACTTATTTTTATTATAACTAAATACAAACTATTTATTATTTTAGTATTTACATTAAAGCCGTAATTCTAAAATTTTAAATGAAATAGAAATTATCCCTTTACCTCTTAGTATTATTTGAGTAAAAAGTCTTTAAAAAGATAAGAGAAATACGTACCAAGTTTGAATCCTCTGAAATCCAGTGTTTCTGACTTTGAATCTCCTTGAAAACTCTTCTAGACTTGAAGGACCACCCAACGATTAAAGGCCTTTCCAAATTGTCAACAGCACATCGTTACTTGAGTCCTTAGAACGTGAGTACCATCGCCATTTGAGGTATCTATAAGAAGGAGTGAATGAAAAAAACGATAAACGTCATATATAACATCACTAAAATTTTTTCTGCAAACGGGAATTGAACCACGCTCCAAAACTTAGGTTCATATATTCACTAAACATCTTATATTTTGTGGTAATTATTGAAATTACTATTTGTGGGTCACTTTGCACTCTTCATTCTCTACGTATTTCCTTTTTACTCAGCACTCTGTAAGTGGCATTAATTTGCTCATTTAACAGGGGGAGGTGTCTAGTAAATTGGAATTATATTTTTATTTATTTATTTTATTTTTCCTAGTTGACAAAGATAGAGCAATTTTGTTTTAGTCCTAGAAGTAATAAATTATATTAAAAAAAATTATTCATTATAATTTTCAGATGACTCTTGTCCTGATATATTTAAATTTTATTTGTTCCAGTTGACAAATTGTCCTGACAATAAAATTTTTGAAATTTCATATTTAATATTTCAGTAGAAATTAAGTCCTGTTAATTATTTAATTTTCAGTTGATTTAAAATCCTGATAATAATTATCATAAAATTGTTAATAAAAAATTTTAAACTTAATTCTTCAGTTGATTATTTTATAATCCTGGCTTTAAATTGTTTTGAATTAATAAATTGATTATTATTTTAGTTTATTTTATCCTGAAGAATTTTATTTTATTATTTTTCTTTTAAATAAAAATAAAAATACAAACTAATTCTTCTAATTGTCTCCCTCCCTCATTTCAGTAAAATTTAGAAATGACTGATCAAGGTGTTTCTGCTGCACGTAAAGAGGAATTGGATTTAATTTATTATGATGAGGCTACTTCTGTGAGTTCTTATTTAACTAGAAAATTATCTGAAATTAATCAATCATTTCCCCAATCAGGATGTAGAGATGGAGGAAGTGGAAATTCTGGTAGAAACAACTCAGGAACAGAAGCCTGTAATAAACCTCCCAGAAGAACTTCCAAAAGGCTTCAAAATAAAAAAGATGCCACTTCCTCAACAAGTAAAGAACCTTTCAAAACACATAAAAGAATTAAGGACAAAAAACTTGAGATTGAAGTCAAGAGTAGATGCTCTAGAGGAAAAGGTAAGAAAGATAGATGCTTTTCTTCAAGAGAAGAGGAGACCTCCTCCCCCCAGGGATCTTCATCAATTGGCTCCCCGGCAGCCAGAGAAAGTGGAAGTATCCAAGTGGCAGTGGGATTGGCTGAACACTCAGTGGGATTACCTGTCTCAAAATCAACAGACTCAATTGCCCCAAGCAGGTTCATCAAGACCCAGCCAAGTCAACCCCACACCTCCTCACCCCTATCAAGAAGGAAGAAGAAGAAAAAACAATATGATCTTGCCCAGCAAGCCTTGGTAAGCCCCTCTATTGATTCTCAAGTACCATTTATTGTAACTAATTCAGTTCCTCCAGGTAATTCTGGAAGAGGAGATGAGACTGTGAGACCTGTAGAGGCTGAGAACAGTAGACAAATTGCTCAAATTTCAAATGTGTCTAATCCTTTAGTTCTAATTGCTACTTCAATGATAAATGCCGATATGGCTATTATTAATGAAACACTTGAGCCTGAGTTTTATGAGAATCTGGAAAGTTACTCTGTTTCCTTATTAAGAAACACTCCAGATGTAGCTAACATTAATGATGAATATTTGAGCGATATTCACTACGCAATATAGGGGGTGGACTTGCTAGCAAGTCCTCAACCTGAACTCAGATGGAACTCAGATGGAACTCAGACTGAACTCATACTGAAACCATACTGAACTCTACTTGAACACCCACCTAAAACTGTTCTGCTGAGTGGTGTTCATCCCTGATTGTATGGTTCCTTTATCAATAGCTCAATGTGTGTTCAATCTATGGTGAGTTTGGGTCCAAGGTTGCGGACTTGCTAGCAAGTCCGCCCCCCATATTGTGTGGTGATTATTGCTAAACAAAATCATACAATGAAAAACATGCAATTGACTCATAAATATAATAGTTTGTTAACTGAACAAGGTTATCAAGCATTAAGGAGTGAATTACAGAGAGTTTCTGATGATTTGTTTCATTACAAGGCAACCCATGAAAAGAAAGTTGCTTTATGGCAAAATATCAAAAATGATTTGTCTAAACTGCAAGATACTGTATCTGCCTGTTGCCAGGAGGTGGAGATAGATAAGATGAATCTGAAAAGATTGAATGACCATTTTCCATCTTTTCAAAATAGAAATCAGTTGTCTTTTGCAACAATCAATGAGAGTTTATCTAGTCTTCCAAGAGTGAAAACCAGAATAACAACCATTGAGGAGAAATTGAACTCATTGATTAATGATCAAAAATATTCTGACATTTCTTTAAAGGAACATATAGTACAGGATGCTCCAAGGTTACCTGTGGCTAGTTCATCTAAAGGAAAATTAGTTCCAGAAATACATGTTGATACCCCTGAGTTTCCATCAAAAATTGATGATGCACAAGGATCTTCAACAGAGGGATTAAACAATGAGATTACTGCACAATTAGAGAAGTTACAGCTGCTCCTTACTCAGAAACAAGCTGGTACTAAGGAGACTCCTTCAAATCAAAAGAATTGGCCAAAACTTGACCAGTACCCAACATTTGATGGTGATTCTTCCTCTGATTGGCAGAAATTTATTTGCAGAATTGATAACTTAAAAAATTCTTACAAACTCCAAGATGAGGAAATTGTGTCTAAGTTAATTTCATTTTTTACCAATGTTTCCCTAATGTGGTATGAATCTGTTCTCCTGGACAGGAATGACTACTCATGGGAATATTGGAAAAAATTGATTAAAGCACAATTTGGTGGCTCCAAGTTCAGAATGGCTCAGCAAAGGCAGTATGAGGAAACTAGATATAGCTCCTCCACTGATACATCTATTGAGTTCTTAATGAAACTTGTAAAAATATTGAGGGAAATGGACCCAAATATGGAGTTTGAGTTATGGAAGGACAGGATCCTTTATAAATTGCCAATGTCTCTGAGAGACTTGATAGTGGCTAGGACTGAGTTCTCCAGAGAACCTTCTTATTTCATTAATACTTGAAATAAGATCCTTCTAAACAGCAAGTATGATGCCAGAAGATTCATTCCTAGGACCCCTTTGGAGAAATCCTCTACTTACCAACAGAAACCTCTGGAAAAGGTTTGTAAACCTTCTGCCCCTGTTGCACCAAAAAAGTATGCAACAAACACCTTCTTCAAGTGCAACAAGCCTTGGCAGAAAGGCCATTTTTGTGACAAGAGGATAAATCTTGTTGAACAAACTGAGGAGAAGGCTGATGACACAATAGAACTGGATGATACTTCAAGTGATTGTGCCAGAAATATTTCTTATGAATCTCAACAAGAAATCTTGATGCTGCAAGAAGATATTCATTATTTAAATACTATTGATATTAATCATAATGACTTATCTACATTTGAGGATGCTGAGATCATAAAGAACATTGAGGATAGCTCAATTGTAATTGCCCCTCTCAAAGCACCAGTCTTGATCAATGGAACCAGCATGGAAGTTGTTCTGGATTCTGGAGCTGGAGGAAGTGTAGCTTCTGAAAAAGCACTTGCTTCAGTGGTCAAGACTATAAGTCAAAACTGATGCCTATCACTTCTGAAAATTGGTGAGGTTATGGCTCTGTTTTGTCCCCCATTGGTAAATACAAAGCAATAGTATTTTTTAAATATAACCATGGTTTTGTAAGAGCTATTTGTGATTTTGTTGTAATGAAAAATGATAATTTAAGCAGTTTTTTTATCATAGGAAATGACATTTTAACCAAATATGGCATAAAATTAGATCCTTCAAACCAATTCTTCACAATGGGGATAAATGGGAAGAGAAAATTTAAGTTTTCCTCCCCCAAAAAATTAGTAAAACCAGAATTGAACACATGTAATTCTGTGGTTCAATATAAAGGAAGATCTACAAAAGAAATGCATGCCTTTATGTCTGAAATTGACAATGCCTCTTTTGGATAAAAACTTTCTGGTGAGGATAAAGATTCCATCATTAACTTGATAAAGTCTTTTCCTATGGCCTTTGCTCATGGGTCACATGAACTGGGATTAGGTAAAGAAGAAATGAAACTCTCATTGTCTTGTCCATTAACTGATATACCACCTAGTTTAAAGAAGAAGCCTTATCCTGCTTCTCCCACAAAGAGAAAAGATATTAAAGACAATATCTCTACCCTTTTAAAAATGAATATTATTGAAAAGGTAGTTAAAACACCTAAATATTGTGTTATCTCACCTGTCCTAATTTCTTATGAGAAAGATAAAGCCAGGTTATGTGGTAATTATAGAGCACTAAATACTTATACTGTTGATGATATCTATCCTTTGCCTAGAATTAGATCTTTACATGCTACCTTACAGGGTGCTAAATATATCAGCTGTTTGGATGGTAATAAAGGATATCCCCAGGTACCTGTTGAGAAAAATTCTCAGAATTTTCTGATGACTGCTACTCATATGGGTATTTATAAGTATGTCAGGATGCCATTTGGCCCTAAAAATTCCCCTTCAGTTTTTCAAAAAGTCATGGATAACACATTCCATCAGGAGATAATTGAAGGATGGCTGATGTTTTATATTGATGATATCATTATATTCTCAAAAACATTTGAGGACCATCTCAACCACCTGTGTAAAGTGTTCCAAAAAATAGATGAGATAAATATGACACTTTCTTTGAAGAAATGTGAATTTGGTTTCCATTCTTTAAAAGTTCTTGGTCATGTTGTTTCAGGCTTACAGATATGTGTTGACCAAAACAATGTGGCAGCCATACAACAGGTGAAGGCTCCTACTACAGTTAGAGAGCTACAGAGTTTTTTGGGAATGTGTGGATACTATAGACAGTATATTAAAAATTACCAAGTCATAGCTTTACCCCTTACCCAATAAACTAGAAATGATGTTGCTTTTGTCTGGAATAGTGAAAGAAAAAGAGCCTTTGACACTATGAAACACTGTTTGATGTCAGCACCCATTCTTGCTTTACCTGACTTTAATCAACCATTTGTTTTATATACTGATGACAGTTTTATTGGTCTTGGTGCTGCCCTCAATCAAAAACAGGTGATAAATGATAAAGTATCAGAAGTAGTAATTTGTTATATTTCAAGGTTGAAATATGGTGCTACTCAATTGGAATGTTTAGCTTTAGTGTGGGCTCTAGAAAAGCTACATTATTACCTAGATGACCAGAATTTTGAACTTCTCACTGACTGCAGTGCAGTTAAATCCCTTTTAAACTTGAAAAAACCTAACAGACATATGTTCAGATGGCAGTTAGCTGTTCAAGAATACAGAGGGAGAATGAAATTTATTCATAGGGCTGGTATTGTTCACTCAAATGTGGATATTTAATCAAGGTTACCTTTACCAAATGATGAATCTAATCCTGCTTATGATCCTGAGGATGAAATCATTCATATTCATGGGATATATGTGGTTGATATGGAGGAATAGCTATTACAGCTTATTCTGGATTCATATGATAAGGACACTGACTTAAAAAAGTTATGCACCATATTAAATGATCCAAAGAATGCTTCAATACAAGCATTAATTAAAACCCTTCTACCAAAGTACCAAAAAGCTTTGGAAAATGTTAAATTTTCAATTGATGAAGGATATCTATATTATAGAAGAAAGTTGAGTAATTTCATTGTTATTCCTCCTTCTATGAAAGAGATCATCTTGAAAATTTGTCATGATGACATATTAGCTGGACATTTTGATCTTGAAAAAACAACAATCAGAATTAAAAACACTTTTTGGTGGGTTAATATGTCTGAAGACACCAAATTATATGTTGAATCTTGTGATTCTTTACAAAAATCAAAAATATTGACTGGTAAAAGAGCTGGATTAATGCAACATATTGAACCTCCTGATGCACCATGGCAGATAATAAACATGGATTTGGTAACAGGATTAACTATTGCTGGAAAAGACAATTATAACTCTTGTTGGGTTATTGCGGAAAGATTCACAAAAATGTGTAAATTTATCCCTACCCACAAGGATGTTTCCACTAAAGAATTAGCTTTCTTATGGTGGTCTCATATGTTTAATACTGCTGGTTTTCCTAAAGCCATAATCTCTGACAGAGACCCTAAATTTACTTCTGAATTTTGGATGTCTCTGATGGATGTTTGTGGTTGTTATCTGAAACTATCTACTGCCCATCACCCTCAGACTGATGGATTAGCTGAAAGAATGATTCACACTCTAGAGGACATGATAAGAAGGTACTGTGCCTTTGGCCTTGAGTATAAAGATAATGACAGATTCACTCATGATTGGGTTACCTTACTTCCTGGGTTAGAATTTGCCTATAATAGCACTGTTCATTCTGTTACTCAAAGAAAGCCTTTTGAGCTCTGGCTTGGATATGTTCCAAATACTCCTGCCTGAATTCTCAATAAAAAATACCTAAATTGTATATACATCCTGGTGTAAGATCTTTTCTTCAAATGCAAAAACTTTGCAGAAATCATGCTCAAAAATGTATTGAAAAATCATTTGAATATGAGAAGAAGAGATGGGTCAAATCCCATATATAATACACTTTAAAAAGGGTGATGAAGTGTTGATTTCTACAGTCCACTTCAATTTACAGGGAAATAACAAATTAAAAGACGCATTTGTTGGTCCATTTGTTTTCAGAAGAATGATTGGAGACAATGCAGTTGAGGTTATTTTGTATTCTCCATATGACAGAAAACATCCTGTTTTTCCAATATCTCTTCTGAAACCTTACACATCCAATAGTGATTTGTTTCCAATAAGGAGGGGAAGACCAAAGAAAACCCCAAATGAAATCACTGAAACAGCAGAAATTGAAAAAATTCTGAATGACAGAATAGTCACTGCTGAAAAAGGTACAGAATACTTATTGAGATTCAAGAATAAATCATCTGAATATGATTCTTGGATACCTGGGAAGGAGATATCTAATCTTCCTACTCTACTAAAAAACTATAAAAAGAAAAAATCATAGCATTTTTTTATTGTTTTTTAAGAGTGAGGGAGTGTCAGCCGGGCTACTAGACTTACCTGGTAAAATAATTAATTATTTTACTGAGGTGAAGCCACGCCTTTTTTAAAATACTTATTAATAATTAATTATTTAACATTTACTTATATATTACTTACAACCAGCTAAGCTAATTATATTAAATAGTGTAAATAATTAATTTAAGTAAGTGTCCCATACATTTTTACTCCCTAACACCATGCTCAATAGTGCAGTTGATTGGGAATAAAAATTAATAATAAAATTATAATAAAAAACCTTAAAATTATTATATTACTTCATTGAGAGATCTGAATTCCGTGAAATCAATATAATAAACTTAAATGTGTTGTAATTAATTGTGACAGTCCAAGGGAACTCATACTTTATTACTAATAAAATTGATGCCCTTGTTGACGTACCAATTAATTTATTTTTCTTATGTCATATATATACTCCTTTTAGTCATCTTCTTTCTCACATTCTCACAGAAGATGGTGTAAATTCTGTGTCTTTATTTCTGTCTGCCAGGCTGTACCAGGAGCCCAGTAAAACTTATGTTAAGTTATTGGACCTGAAAGAGGGCGAAAATTTATGCTTTTTATGTATATAAATTAATATTATATTGCATAATAAAATTAAGTACAAATTACCTTATTAAATAAAATTAAAATAAGGGTTATATTTATTTTATTATTTTATTAATTATATACTATTAAAATAAACATAAATTATATTATATTCTATAAAAAATTGGGCGCATTTTTATGTATTTTAATAATTATAAAATAATAATTAATTAATTATAATATTATATTATACTTATAAGGCAAAATGTTGACTTATAATAATATTAATTAATTATTAGACCCTTATAATAATTTATACATTATTATCCCTTATTTTTGGGCGCTTCTGTGGCTCAAAATTATGTAATTAAATTTATTAAACCATTTAAACTAATTACGTTCTCATATTTTAATCTAAAATAATTACTTATATTAATTGTATGAATTAAACTAGTAATATATTACATTCCACTTTAAAATAGTACTGCATAATACTTATTTTAAATTACATTAGTTATTTTTTATATGTCTTGTACTTATTTATGCGTAACATCCAGGGGGAATTAATACTGGTGAAATATTGACTACTGCATTTTAACAATTTAGTACATTTTTTTGATTTTTCACCCTTTACATTTACTCATAAATTATTGTATTTACTTTTGTGGCGCTTCAGAGGGCCCTTTGGCTATATAAGGGCCTTGGGAACCCCCTTCATCTGCATCACTCACATTATTACACTTTATTTACACTTATACATTTTTATACACGTATTGATTCCTTTTCTTTTAACTAGTAATACATTTAGTTGAAATAAAATAAATAAATACTATATACAAAATCTTAAGGTTGCGGTAAGAACATTAAACTATAATATTTGACTGCTGCGCATTGAAACTAGAATACTTACATTACAATAATATTAAAACTACTCACTTTATATATTAAACCTTTTCCCTTGTTTGCGTCCTTCCCTCTTTTCCTACTTTCCATTCTTTGTCTTCTTGTGTTTCTTTCTCCTTTTTCTTCTTTCCTTCTTCCACCTTCTAGACGACCGTGCCAATAATTTCCCTTAAGTTTTGCCTATAAAAGGCCCTCACTTTTGTGCTTTTCAAGACATTCCTTACTTACTTACTTTTATTATAACTACATACAATTTATTTATTATTTTAGTATTTATATTAAAGCCATAATTCAAAACTTTTAAATAAAATAGAAATAATCCCTTTACCTCTTATTATTATTTGAGTAAAAAGTCTTTAAAAAGATAAGAGAAATACATACCAAGTTTGAATCCTCTGAAATCCAGTGTTGCCAACCTTGGATCTCTTTGAAAACTCTTCTAGACTTGAAGGACCACCCAACAGATGGGGTGGGTAAGGAAGTATCTGTGTGGCCAAAATGTGGTTGTGAAAAATAATTGGGAAAAAATTGCTGATTTGAGGTCATAACTGACACCCATTTTTGAAATAAGTGACATTTTTGCAAAATTTAAGTGCTGATTTGGTTTGAAATCTGCAATTAAGTCAAATGCAGATTTTCCAGAACTGACACCCCCTATTAGAAGAATTATATTGTAATTAATACAAATTGAAAAAAATATTTTAATTTTTAATTTTTCTTATTTTAATATGTTTCTTTTCAAGTTTAAATAGAGTACAAAGTTGAAAGTGCACATGCTTTCTTTCTGGGACAAAATATTTCACAAGTGTAAATCACATCTTAAGAATTCCACATCCTTTTCAGGTAAAAAAATACAGTTTAAATATTTCTTAATGCTTAATAGTAATAAAATACTAAAATTATTAAGAAAAAAAAGTAAATTTTTATTTTACCACAAATAAATCTATACAATACACTATATTTGATATTATTTTGATAAAAAAAACTAGATATATACTCTTAGTTAATTTCTTTATTAAATAGAAATACTTGAAAAAATATATATCTATAATAAAAGTAAGTTCAACAAGAAGAATTTTAACTATTTAGAAGGAAAAATTGTTTTTGAGAGATTTTCTAATAATAAAATTTCAATTCATAAAAAAATGTTTCATTTTGCAAGTTAAACCAGTGATTGCCTTAATTTTTGGTATAAACTAAGACATGTCCATCTAAAAAATAATTTAATACTCAGAAGGAGCTGTATAGTTTTTTTTAAAACAAGAATAATTTTCTATCAGATTAGTTTAAATATAAAATAAAAATGTGACTTATTTTATTACATAAGATAGATCTATAAGACTAAGTTTTTGAGCTGCTCTTTATCTATCATATGAAAGAAAATCATATTATACTGTGTGAAAATAAACATCCTCATTTGTTGAATTTAAAAATTTTCTAAAGTTATCTATAGTTTTACTTATTTCCAGAATTTTGTGTATTATTTAATATAAATCTTGTTGATAAAGAAATATACATTTATATACATTAAAAAAACATAAAATTTGAAAAAAATAAAAGAAGATCTCACAGTTTAACTTATCTTCAACAACAGTCAGAGCCAGGAGGGCATTGGAAGTTCAATCTAAGTTCCATCAAAACTTAGATATATATATTTTTTTAAAAGTAGATATATTCATTTTCATCAATCTTATTCAGTAATGACAATAAATCAAAGAGTTTTTCCTGTTACTGAATTAACAATAATTTGTATTTTAAGACATATCATAGTTTTTTCTCTTGAATTTGTAATAATTACATCTATTTATTCAGGTTTTTAAAAATATTTAAATACAAAAAATCAAGCTAAACGTTGAGATATATCCAAAAAATTTATGTTATTTTGTTTTTTTAATTATATGATTCATGTAAAATATGTTCTGTGCTGCACCAACAGAGCTGGAAGTCAAATTAAAAGGAAAGTGAGCTCAACTCATCCTTCCCATATTAATGGTTTAGATTTTAATATTGGTTTTTTTGTTGAAAATTATTTCTGGAAATTACTGATATTACTTATTTTATCATTACAGGCATAATGTGTAACCAAATTCCATGAAAAAATTTTGTAGAAATTTTTCTATTTTTTCTCTTCTAATTTTTATATTGCAATGCTTATGCTTAACAATCTAGTATTTATAGAAATTATACATTACAGATGTACTATAAATTAAAAAAGGTGTAAATAAGACAATACACCAGAATATACCATCATTTTATGTTTAAGAATTGATACATATTTATATTCACACAAGGTGAGCAATTTATAGCCATAAACCAGTACTGACACGCTTTAACTACAGCTGTGTCTGTAATTGATAACTTAATTGATAGGTGTAACCTGAAGTTTTGCTGAACATCAGAGTACAACATCAGTTTTTGGCTAGCTTTTCTGCCTCCCTCACCACCCCTGCCTACAATCATTTCTTCCCTGCACTCACCACATCTTTTCATCTCTCTAAATCTCTTCTCCAGACTTCTTTATTCCATATCCATCTCACACCACCCCTTACCACCCCTTTTTCAGCATCTGAACCCCTCTTCAGCCCTTGAAAAACCTTTTACTACCCTCCTTACCCCTCACTACTCATTTGGCTACCCCCAAACCCTCAATTCCCCTTTTGCTACACTCCCCACCCCTCCTACCCCTTTAGTTACCATCCCCTAACCTCCTAAACCTTTTGATTCACTTCTCAGCCCACCTGAGCCCATCCCTTCCCCTCCCTCTCCTACTCATCTTCCTTTGATTCCCACCCTACCCTTTTTCTCTGCACTCCCAACACTTTCTCATTGCTATGGAGTAAAAGGGGTAAAGAGTAGTGGGGAAGTGAGCAAAAGAGATGTAGAGGGGTTAAGAGAAATGAAGAATGGTATGGAGGGGAAATGAAATGAAAGGGATGGGAGGAGAAATTGAGGTTAAAGAGAGAGGGTAATCTGAGAGAAGATGAGTTTTTGATTCATAAGAGGGGGGAGGGTAGGAGCAGAAAGAGAAGGAATTTTCTTCAAAAAAGTGATATGATAGAAAAACAGAATAATTGTGTTCAAGAGAATGGAAATACCGATGACCTGAAATTTTAAAAAATAAAATTAGACTTCTAGTGAATCATTAGATTTTAATGTGCTTCAATCTTTAGAAAATTTTTTCCCATAATAGTTAGATATTCTGAAGATGGAGGAAAGTCATTTTTAAATAATAATAGTAACTGTCCATTGCTTGTACTTACTGGTAAAAAAAACTATATATACTTTATTTATAAATTATATGTTCAACTATATTATTCTTTTATTCATTTTGAAGATTGTTTTGAGCTCTACAAATCCTTTGAAGGTTCACAATATTTACTGCTATTTAATCATAAATAAAGATAAAATATCATATTTTTTAAAATTTTTACTGAAAATAATGTGATGATTAATATCACTACACTATACAGTATTTCTTAAATAATTTCTGATTATGTTTAATAATTTAAATATTTTATTGAGCTAATATCTGAATGCTTATGTAAAATAAAGTTTGATAAAATCTACAATGAGGATTATTATTTGAAAGAATGAAAAAAGAACCATTTTTTTAATAAAAATCTTATGTGTTTACCAGCCTGGTTTAGCTATGGGATGCACTGATTTCAGCCTTATATTAAAAATTATATTGTTCATATTTCAAAATTTTTTCAAGTAATGAATTCTTTGCCTTCAATAATAATTCAACTATGATTCAGCATGAATTCAACAAACTTTCAACCTTGTTTCTTGGATGGCTCACGGGAAGCTCAATTAATACTCAATTTGTGATGAATTAGGGTTCAATGTTGCGGAATTGCTAGCAATTCTGCCCCCATATTTCACGGTGAATGTTTATCTAGAGGGATTTTCAATTCATTCATTTAAATTTATCACTGGTTCATCAGTACTTAAACTGATATTCAGTCATTGGACAGCTCAATCATTGATTGAAATGGTGCAACTAACCCTAGGGAATGAAGGTGTCATTAAATGATTTATTATGGTTAAAGAAAGATAGATATTTTAAAGATTATTTATGGAGATTGTTAAAAGCTGAAAATAAAAGTGCTAAGAAAGTCTGGTAATTGTGGATTCTGATAAAAATCTTGGAGTGATTTTAAAGGTTTGGAAACATATTTAAATGATGTGATGCTGAATCATTGAAGATGGATAGGAGTTGGAAATCAGTGGGTCTCTTTTGTAGACTATTTAGGTGGAATCTTAGAGGACCTTAAGGTGAGAATGGAATCAAAGTATTCAGCTCAGGGGGAAGCCCAATTAGAATAGTTTCATAAGTATTTGGCACATGTGGGAGGCCTGCTCTCTCATTCTGTGAACAAGCAGAGACTGGTAGAGGGGAGTTTGAAGGGATTCAAACCTTGTGCTCAGTAGTGGAATCATCACAAGGCAAATACAGTCTATTAAAAAGTATATTTTAAAATATATTTATGAAAAGAAAAAAAGAAAGAATTGGGTCAACCAGACAACAAAAATTTATCAGCACTAAAAAGAATAAAAGTAATATACTTAAAAGAGAAGAAGACAATCAAAATAATAGTCTCTTTGAAATCTTTTAAAATCAGAATCAAAGCTTTGAATTAAATTTCTTTTCTTCATTAAATCTTCATTATTTTTAGCAGAGGTTCCCTGAAAATATGTTAGACATTTATGCTTCATATCATCACAAAATTCAAGAAAGAGAAATATATGAGATTTTGGATAGGTATTAATGTAATAATTTTTCACCTGGCCATCTTCATCTGTGTTAGTGATTTCAATAGCTTAGAAGAAGAATTTAGGAGTTGGAATAGATTTTGTAGATGGATGTGGAATCAGTAGGAGGATTGTTAAAATTAAAATAAAGGACTAACTTTTTGAGCCAGGAGGTAAGGTTTCAGAAAAGCTAAAGGCTGATACTGGAAATATAGGGTTAGGATCCTGAGAAGGAGGAGGTAGCTCTGGGTTAGAATTTTTGGAGGAGGTATCTTTTTTGGCTTTAATATTTCAGAAGAAGGTAAGAATTTCGGATAGTCTCTTTTTAGATATTGTTGGATTAGAAAGGGAAGATGGCCCAGTATAGACCTTAGTTCTGGAATTAATGATTGAAAAATTACATTTGACTTTTTTTAGCCTTCAAATATCACAGGAAGTTCTTCAAGGGATGCCAGGGTTAGAAATCAGACAAGGTACCTGGTAATTTGATGCAAACTTTGCTTGGGACAGAAAGTTCTTATTATGACATTTTGATGATGATATTGATTATAAGATGAAGTGAAAAGTTTGAGGAGTAGTTGGAGCAGATGGCTTAATAGGATGAAGTGAAGATGAATATGTGATCAAACAAATATGTAAAATTTTAAGAATGGTGACATTCTTCATTGGAGGGAGGATGTGGCAGCTAAAAGATTAGTATGGAACTAAGGTTTATTTAAGGAGGATATTTGGAGATATTATAATATTGGGGAAAGTAAATTCATATTTTTATAAATTTTTTTATTATAAAATAACAGAGGGTTTAAAGAGAAAATGGTTATTTATACAAGTCAAGATTTATCAATTGATTAATGGTCAAGAAATGCAAGTATATGTCAAGAAGTGTATGGAAATGGAATTTAGGAGTCAAAAGAACCTTTGAAAGTTTTTGGGTATCTTTTGCTATTTTTCTTCTATTTTCAATAATTTTATAAAGTATTTTTGATTATTACTGATTTTTCATATATTATTTAAATTTTATAATTTTTACTAGATGAATAGGGCTGGGAAGACTACAAAATTTAGTTGAGATTTTAAAGGAGAAGTATTTCTATCATCTGTAATTTTCATAGACTTTTTATTAGTGCTTCAAGGTTCTAATTGAGTCCAGAAGTTTATACAAGCTTCAGAACGCTCTGGAAAAGCTTCATACAACCTCCAGTGATCTCAAGAAAAGTTCTGGGATGCTCTGGATAGTGAAAATATGGCACATTACATACTATGCATATAAATATTGAAGACTTGAAATTAGAATAGTATCATAAAATTTATTGAGAAACATCTATCATCTTAACCATTAACCATCATACTGTTTTTCATCAACAACAAATATTAACATAACATTAAATTATTTGTAATACCCTTATAATTATAACACTTTACATAACATTTTATAAAAATTACGCAAAAATTTTTAAATATATATACTTATAGGGTACCATTATAAAGGTCTCAACTTCAGGGACTTGATTTAAACGTCTGTTTTCAATAAAAATAAGAGCTTCATAAAAATATAATGTTTAATCATTTAAATAACCTTTATAAATACAGATTCACTGTTGTGTTTCTTTCCCTCATTACAAAGAACACGGATTCAACATCTCAAAACTTTTAACAAAAAATAGCTAATTGGTCATATAATAACAAGTAAAGGTTTTAGATTAGTTAATTTTGAACTACTGTTTTACTTAAAGGGACAGGGTTTTCTTCTGTTTATCTAACTTCCTTGGATTCTTCTTACAGAAAGGTGACTGTATAAGTCTTTCTACAGTGGTACCTCTAGTTAAATTGACTGCTGAAAATGTGGCAGAATTTTTGAAGAAAGAATGGGTGTATAGATATGAATAGATGAATTTGGTGACTGTTGATGGTGGGCCAGAGTTTGGTGCAAATTAAAACAAGCATTTTTTAGCATTGGATCAAAGTTCAGAGTGGTTAAACTTTAGCATCCTGAAGCTGAATGTTTGGTTGAAAGAGGCCACTAATATATCAAGAATTCTTTGGTGAAGATGTGTGGCAATAGTGCTGAAAAGTGGAGGCATTATTTACCCTTGGTTTTGTTTGCTGATAGAGTCACTGTGAAGAGGACAACTTTTTATTCTCCATGTTAGTTAATTTTTGAACAGAAAGTAGTCTTACCAGTGGACCTGGAAGTAGTATCTTATCTTGGGATTGATTGTGATGAGGTATATTTAACAGAAGATTTTCTGTGTGCCAGGATGCAACAGTTGGAATGTAAAAAGGAATTTCAATTGAAGACATAATCCAGAATGATGAAAATTAGAAATCAATCAGTCAGATATTGGGACAAGAAGCAGGCTCATAGACTCAGCTATCCCTTAAAAACTGGCTGTTTGGTGTTTGTGTATAATATAATTTTAGAGAGTCGGTGGGGAAATCTTTGATGAAAAGTAAAATGCACCTTACAGAGTCAGATATCAGGCTTCTGGAGGCTCTTATGTTTTGTAAGAGTTAGATGGTGCAGTAATAAAGAAAAGGGCTCCTTCAGATCATGTGAAAAGGATTTATTCTAGAGGTACTAGAGGTGTTGAAGACCAACTCTGCAATGAGGATAAACTATGGACCATTCTTTTGATTTTATTTGGGGTTTGGTTGTTTCAATGCAACATTTTTATTGAAAACATATTTTTAACATGTACCCATGAGTTGGGCTTCTAGATTTGATCTTGGAAAGTGCAGGAGTAACTAATGGGCTGGCTGCTTTATCAACAGTTACCCCAGATTTTATGTTTCCAACACTTTCTCTTATTTTTTTTGAACCATAGTATTGGTTTTTTTTCACAGATTTAGCTCTCTGTGACTTTAAACTGGATTCCCTTTGGTCTTCAAGTGTTTTTCCTTTCATTAGGGGGTGTCAGTTCTGGCAAATCCGCACTTAAATTAAGTGCGGATTTCAAACCAAATCAGCACTTACAAATCAGCACTTAAATTTTGCAAAAAAGTCACTTATTTCAAAAAAGGGTGTCAGTTATGACCTCAAATCAGCACTTTTTTCCCGTTTTTTTTCACAACCACATTTTGGCCACAAAACATCCCTTCATTTCTTACCCCATCCCTGTCACATGTGACACACTGACCTTCCTTGCTACCTACCCATCAATCCTCGGCACACACCCCTTCCTGACATTTTCAATATTTTGACCAGGCATGTTTACATTCTTTTTTACTTATTTCTTCTACTTTTTAATCTTTTTTCTTGTTATGTGCCAGTTTCATAATGCCTCCCAGACATTCCAAATCTCAAAAGGTAACTCAAAAATCTGCTTCGTCACAAAAGTCTCCTCGTAAAGCAAGGATTACATAGAAAAAAAATCAGTGACTTTTTCTATTACTTACAACTGTTTTTACAGAATTGAAAACTATGTTTCAGCTAATATTTTATGGAAGTGAACTCTGTTCTTCGCCCGAAGAACAGAGTTCATCCTCCTATTTTCACACTCTGTTTGCACCAATCTCCATCCCTTTCAATTCTATCAACACATGCTTGTCTTCCCTCCCCATGCCTTTCGCTATCCTCCCAGCCCCATTGTATGCCATCCTCTTTTGATCCCCATTTCACCCCTCTCAACCTCTCCCAGACCCTTTTCTTCATTTAAAATGCCTCGGAACCCTTAATCTTCCCTTCCAACTCTTTCCCAACCTTTGAGTGACTGAAAAAATATGCGTTTGCTGAAAATATGCGATTTCATGTTGAGTTGATGAAAGAAAACACAGAGAGAAAAAAAAATAAGACTTTAACAGCAAATTCAAAAACCAAAAAAATATGCAAAAAAATTTACCATTCTCAGTGAATAATACATGCAAATTGATAATTTGAAGAGAAAGAGAAAAAAATTAAAATTGCGTTGAAAAATGTTGGAGTGTTATTGGAAGGATTTTCGCCCTTATACTAGTTGATTGAGAAATAGAAGTGTTGGATATAGTCGGAGGTGAATCAACTTGTTCATCTTCATACAGCTCTAACCATTGATCTTTGAGGTCAGCAAGTAGGTTATGAAGTATAGTGCAACACAGAATCCAGTTGATCACCGCCTCCATTTCAGATTTATTTCTAAGAGGACTTCTTAATTCCCTTAAACTAGAAAAACGGCCTTTCAAGATTCCAATAGAATGTTCAATACGGACTCTTGACTTTGCCAAATGATTGTTGAATTTGGCATTTTGACTGTCTTCTGAAGCTGCTCCCCGAAAAGCAGGAAGTACATACTTTCCATTCTCATAAGCAGAATCTGCAAGAAGATACTGATTTTCATCAAAGAATTTTTCAGGTTCATTTGAAATATGCATTCTTTGGAAGACGTAGGAGTCATGACATGAGCCAGGATAGCCAGCAAAGAATGATATAAATTTTTTGTTTACGTCACATATAAGCTGAACGTTAATTGAATATCTATAAAGAAGATATATTTGTTTGTGTTAGTTTCAAGGAGGATGAAAGGAGTTAAAAATAATCTACCTCTTTTTACGGTCAAAGTAATTGTTTCCACCTTGAGCAGGTTTCTGGCTCAAAGGAATAGTAGTACCATCAACAAAACCAATACATCCTGGAAAGCCCTCTGCTTGCATAACCTGAGATGATTCAAGTCGCTCTTCTTTTGTTGGCCAGGTGAGAAGTTGAGATTCCAAGGAGTTGATGGCAGTGATACATCGTTTGGTATAAGTGTTAACTGAACCATACCCTAAATCAAAGACATTTTCTAAACGTTTCAAAGCGGCTCCATTACCATTTGAACCCAAACAACATAGTGTGATGGCCAATTGAATTGAAGGATGTTGTTGTTCTTTTTGAGAATTATTGTGAAATATGGGATGATCCTGAATAAGCTCAAGCAATTTAAGGAAACATTCCTGAGAAGTCCTGAACAGCCATCTAAAACTGGGTGTAGATAGTTTAAGAAGTGTTTGGATGGTGTACTTGGGGGTATGAAGTACTTGAGGCTTTCTGGGAAGAAGGTAACGTTTCCTGGCCATTTTTGATAAAACGACAAAATCTTCTTCTAGATCAGAATCGGAATCAGAGTCCAAGAGCAGTTCAAGCGCCATGAAAGTCATTGCTTTATGTAATTTATCACGATTTGAAAGTGAGGAAGGCATGACTCTTATATGATATGATATGAAGATGTAAATGATGTATGATGTTTTGGGTTATGAAGTGTTATGCTGTGGAGTGCTGCGTATGAATGGGATGATGCTGACAAATCAGTGAAATGGGACTTGATGGTGAAATCAGCACTTTTGGTTGAGAAAGTGCGGATTTGAGTGAAATAAGTGACTTATTTCATTTTGAAATCCACCAGTATTGGGGCTAGTGTGTTTTGGAAATCCGCACTTATTTAAGTGCGGATTTGGTCAAATTTAAGTGCGGATTTGTAAGTGCGGATTTGCCAGAACTGACACCCCCTATTGTGTGGATGTTTGTGTTGGATGTTGTGTTTTTGTTAGAAGGTACCCAGGGGGCTTCTAGATTTTTTTAAAAAGTGTGAGGGTAACTGATAAGCTGGATGTTCTTAAGAACAGCTACCAAGAATTTAGGTTTCAATTCCTTAATTTTTCCTAGTTCAATTCTAGTGTTTTTCTTTTGATTTTAGGTTTCAGTCCTCTATGACTTCAAACTGGCTTGGACTGGCTCGATAATATTTGGTTTCTTTAAATCTGTAGTGGATCACTGGTGGTCTCATCATTTTTACTTATTTGAGGGAGCCCACCCAGTGTTCTTTTCTTTGTACTGGACTTTTTTGACTTTTACTTTTTTGTTGT